>MBFT01001066.1:0-15833 GCA_003086725.1 Furculomyces boomerangus | reverse complement strand
AAAAGGTAAAGCCGTCCACATTGTTACATAATAGAAACAAATCTCGCTTACCAATTGGCTGGCCTTATTTCCCCTTAAGTGCTTTTCTCATTCAAATGACAATTACCAAACGCTTTGTAAACTTCAGCGATTATAAAGTTCTCATCAGTACCAAAATCTCACCTTGTATTCCCAAATTAGATTTTCTCCCTAGTCAATAAGAAGACCTTCAAAAATCATTTATTGGCTATATATCTACAAGATTTCTTATTGGCGTTCATTTTTAGAAGCCTTCTTATTGGTAGAACTAATTTTATCGTGTTTGGAATATCTTTATTCGTCATCAAATAAAAACATTTCTGTTGTTATTTCTCTTTCCACTTTTGATTATTGTACAGAAAATGGACAATTCCTCTATAGAAAATCTAAAATTAGCCCTACAAAATCAACCTCAGCAGGTCTGCTCAATATTAGAAGATATCCTAAATCCCATACTTCAAGATGAACATCAAATGAACCTAGATCTACATTACATTCAAGATCTACATTCAAACATCCTCTCTCTTACAGAAACCACCATCCAACCACAAATCTTATTTCATTTAGTTGAAAGCTATGCAAAAATCTCTGTCATACTTTTTACAAGAATCACTCCAAATCAAAAATCCATCCTCACCTTAAAATTATTCCACAAAGTAACACTCCTAAACATTTTCTCCCCTTTTATAAACAAATAGTTTTTAACACAATCTTTTACCTATTCATTCTTTATAGCTTTCAGAGAAAATTAATTATGCCTTCAATACTATAACCAAATTATCTGGCAAATCAGATTCAGATCACCAAGATCTAGGTTCTTGGATTAAGGTATTATTACTTTCACTAACTTTCCAAGAATTCACCAACCAAAACAAACAAGTTTATTTTTTTGTACCTTGACGTTTTTTATAGTACATATCAAACCTTCTTCAAACAATTACAGCCGTTGTAAACGCCCTACTCCTAGTTGAACACGAAGATTTTATTCCCAAATCTATTTGGATCCCTCAGAAAGATGCTAAAACTGATACACTATCCAATGGTATTTCAGTTGGAGACACCGTTGCTAAAACTCTCGTTAAAATAGCTGTTGTCTCCTCCAAAATACTAAAAAACTTAAAAGTAAGATTCAGATAAATTACAATTGCCTTTTATGTATAAACATTCCTATATTATTATATTTTTATTAGTCTTGGAATATCAACTCGGGTCAACATTTGAAAAATGATTTTGATGAATTATCAAATGATACACAGCAATATATTACTACACTGGTTACTCTGTTCATTGACAACCGACATAATTGTGAAGATATAGAATCCAAAGCTATAGAATACTCTAATTTCACATCAGCTCTTGTAGAAATCACCGCCTCTCCATCCATAGGAATGTCTTTGAAAACTTCTCTTTCCAAAACACTCATTTCTTTATGCGAAAATTCCAAAATCCGAAATTTTCCCTCCCAAGCTACTGTAATTCATTTAATTAAAATAATTTTCAATTACATGAATGTATATTATTTATATACCATTCTTTATATCAATTCTTCTATTAAGTTTATAATTCTCTTTGATATAGTTAGTTGAAATATTGAAAATTGAGGTCAACAAACTGATGCTGTATATCACCTCTATCAATAAACTCGTGGCTCAGATTTCTTCAATTAAACCAACACCCGCTATTGAAAAGCAGAACAAAACATACTCTAATTTGATACGATTCGAACTTATGCAATCCACAAAAATAATTAGATTTATAAGCAAATATGGCTACAATATCGGTGACGAGGTTTTCAAATCATTTATATTTCCAGTTATAACCGCACTCATACAGTAATAGTTTTATATAAACGTTTTTTTACTCATTCTTTTAAATTTTATTCTAGGTTGAAAGAGTCGTCCAAAAATATTCAGGATATCTCTGCTTGTTTAAAGTATGATATTCTTAGCTCCATGGATGTTGTATTAGATGCTTTTATAACAAACATTCTCTTGCCACTCGGTTATGAGATAATAACTCAAATAATAACAAGTACTACTGAATCAAAAAATAACATTGTAAATTCTTTGAAATCCAACAAAAACAATAACAGAAGTATAATTAAGAATTGGGTAGACAACCTATACCCCGTGCAAAAACTCTCTATCCTAAAGGCATATTGCATTCATTTTAATATCCTTGAACACACACAAAAAACCGATTTACTCAATACCAAATTATCCGAGAACGGCCCGGCTTTTAGGTTTCCTCTTTTTTATTGTATGTCTTTGTTAACAGAAAACAGTATTCTAAGCAACATACCATCATCCAATTCTTTATCTCCTAAGGAATTTGGAAAGACTGAAGCTTCGTCAGATTATGAGCACCTTGTTTTGTCAATTTCCATGGTTGCTTTATCACTAGAATCAATTTGTTTCCCAGATGAAAATTTTCATAAAAAGGATCAAGACGTTAATAGTAAAAACAGTAATTTTGGAGAAACCATAAATGAAAAATGTTTGAAGCTTTTTGCGCTTTGGGAGCAAAATATCTTGTCATCAATTCTACTTTCTGCACCCGAAAACTCCGGAACAATATGTTTAATTGATGCTTGGACAGTAGTATCTAAACACTTGAGCTCAAGTTTAGTTTACTCACAAATCACGTCAATACTAAACATTACTCCCACCCTATCATTCCCGTCTCTCGTTTCTTCAAGATATTATGTTTTGTTGTTGATAAAAAGACTATCATTAAATTTGACTAGCACCGAATGTCTGAACTTGAGCAAAAACATTTTGGAAAAACTAACCGATCCTAAAAAACCTTTAAAGCAAGTTGAATTAGATGATGAAGATAAAAAAAATTCTTTTCCAGAAATTCTTTCAAAAATATCTCTACTGCCATGGGAACTCATTTACTCAAGAATAAGGCAGAACCAAAACCTAGATCAATCTGTAAGTAAATAAAAACTAAACTTTTATTAAATTTTCAATAATCTTTACTGTGATAAATTACATTCATTTTTAGGTTATTTTTAAAATACTGAACTTAGGCTTAAAAACATTTGCAACACTCATTTCGCCTGTTAAAGTGGCAAACCAAAAAAATGACGCTATTTCAACCCCTAATATAAATCAACTATGTGATATCAATATTTCAACGCAAGCAATGTTGTCATTGTTTACAGCTGATATCCCGCATAACTTGTTAGAAAAAAGCGCAGGTTTCTACACTTCTATGTTTTTGGCTTTATTAAGTAATGAAAACTGGATAAACTCTATTGTAAGTTACCCTATTTATATTTTGTATTTAGTTTGTAAAAGGAGTTTATAAATCACCTGAAAATATGACAGAAACGCTAGTTTATAGTTCTCCTAGTAATATCTGTTTATGTTATTTATAGGTTGAATTCAGCATATTTCCTACATTATTAGCTATAATTACACGTTTGTTACCATACAGCAACAGAGAACATGTATCAAAGGTAAAGCACTACCATATTTTTATTTAATCTACAACAAATTCCTTGAAAATTTGATAAAATTATCTTTAAAAACCTATTGTTTCCATTGATAGATCTTGGATTTAATATATATCAATATCAAAAAATCTAAAAACAAGTCCTTGTGGGCATCAACTTCGTTATCAAGGTTTTGTGGAAGATATATTTCCAGCCCACATTATAGTTCAGCAAATAATGTAATCATTTTACTATTCTTTTATAAACTTTTTATATCACTCTAAAATCTAATTATATTATTAGAATATTTTTGGTGAACTTTTCATGTTCTTGTTTAAAGATAGTAGGTGGTATATTGTACAATCCGCAATTGATATCTTGGTAATTATATTCTTCCTTTGTTAAATCCATAGATATAAAATCCTTGTTTTCTTTATTCATTTTATTTATTCACTTGATCATAGATTGAACTTATTATTAACGAGTTTGATGCGGCAGTGATATCAGGATGGGTTCTACCATCTATGGAGAAAACTATTTCAGCATGTATTGGAGATGGAGAACCTGTTCCTTTAACAACAAAATTGCTGGTAACAATATCATTTAGATCATATTGCACTTTTATTGAAATTTGGTTTTTAGCTGATTTTTATTTGATTGTTTTTGACATAGAATCAGAGAAAATTACTTGAAAGGATTGAAAAAGAAAATTCAAGTGGTAAACATACTAGCTTGAAGGATATTAAAGAAAGGAAAAGTTCAAATCAGAATTTAGGAAATGGGACAAGTTTGGATAAATTTGAAATTATTAACAAGACTTCCGAAACGTTACTTAGTCACCTAAAAGATATTAATGAGTTTAGCACTTTAAAAACTCGAAAAGAATTAAACCAAAACCTTTATGATTTGTATCATTTACTTTCAGATATTTACAACTGAAAATAGTTGTGAATTATAGGTGAAAAAAAAATTCTAATAAACTTGAAATTCAAAAAAAAATTTTCAATTTCATTTTTTTTTTATAGATTTAATATATTTTGTTAAGAAATATAAAAAAGTTTCGAAATGATAAAAAATCACAAGCATTCAAAATCAAAAGAAGAATCGGGATCGATACCAAGTAATGGAAAGGAAAAGCAAGAAAATTTGACTCAAAAAGATAAATATAAACTTCGAGCAAAAAATTTGCTAAAACAGAGAAAAGAGCTTCCAATCTATAGTGGTAAGTACAATTTTTTTAAAATTTCGTTTAATGGCGAAAAATTTTTATTAGCAAAAGATGCGATAGTGAAGTCCATTGAGAAGAACAAAACTGTTGTAGTCATTGGTGAAACAGGATCGGGAAAGACTACTCGTAAGTCTTTTATCAATATTGGAAATTTATTAAAAGTATTTATAAATTGTAGAGATTCCACAATTTCTCTTGGAATCAGGAATGGTGAGGAACTTTGGTAGTGCAATAGCTGTGACACAACCTCGTAGGGTGGCAGCAACAAGCATTTCAAAAAGAGTTGCGGATGAAGTAGGTACGAAGCTTGGCGTAAAGGTTGGATATGGTATCAGATTTGATGATTGCTCCTCAAAGTATACAAAAATCAAGTATCTGACTGATGGTATGCTTTTGAGGGAAGTTTTGAGTGATCCGTTGTTGTTAAAATATAAAGTAGTGATACTTGATGAGGCACATGAACGTACTTTGCGAACTGATATTTTGTTTGGGATGTTAAAAGATATCCAAAAAAAGCGAGAGGAACTTTATCACCAACAAAAAGCTAAGCGAAAAAGTAACAAAAAGAAGGAATTTGAATATAATCAGAATTTGGAAGAACATTCAAAGAAAAAACCCAAGGTTCATACATTCTTTGGTGAAAATACCGAACTTAATAACAAAGAATCGATAAATGTTAATGGAAAACATAAAACCGAGGATAATGATATTTCAAAAAATGGAGATATCAGTGAAAAATCAAAAGATTTGGTGGAAACAACTGAAAAGGATGTCGAAGAATTGAAAATTATAATTATGAGTGCTACTCTAGATGCAGAAAAGTTTTCAAAGTACTTTAACGATGCACCAGTATTATACATTTCAGGGCGTCAATTCCCCGTCAAGATATTTTACACAAATGAACCCCAAAGCGATTATTTGGATTCCGCACATATAACAGTAATGCAAATACATTTGGAAACAAATCCAAATAGTGGTGATATCCTTGTTTTCTTATCTGGCCAAGAAGAAATCGAAAGTCTCGAAAAACTTATTTCCGAATCTAATAATCAAATTGCACCAAACTCCAGTTCCGGTACACTCATCCCAGCTCCAATATATGCTGCTTTACCACAACACCAACAAAACAAAGTTTTTGAAAAAACTCCACAAAACTCAAGAAAAGTTGTTCTCGCCACAAACATTGCTGAAACAAGTATCACAATTCCAGGGATAAGATACGTTGTTGATACTGGTGTACACAAAGTCCGCGGATTTGATCCACGTATTGGTGTAGAATCATTGCTTGTTAATCCAATAAGCAAGTCATCCTCAAGACAAAGATCAGGAAGAGCTGGTCGTATGGTAAGCTCAAATCAAAATTATTATAAATATTGGGTATTAAAGAGTTTTTCTATATTGATATTAGGAATCTGGTGTTTGTTATCGTTTGTACACTGAGGGCGATTATGATAAGCTTGAGGAGGACGATGAGCCAGAAATCAAGAGGCGCCAGTTAACGTCGGTGATTCTTACTCTGAAAGCGGCGGGTATTGATGACGTTTTAGGGTTTGATTACATGGATATACCATCAAAACCAGCAAGTAAGCATAAAAGTTTTATTTTTCAGAAAACAATTTTACTGACTTGTCGAATACTTAACTGAATAGTGAAAAACGCATTGTTGGAGCTGTATTCCTTAGAAGCACTAGATGAGAATGGAAATCTTTGTGAGTTGGGTCGCTGGATGGCAGAATTTCCATTGGATCCTATCTACTCAAAAGTCTTATACGAATCACAAAAATATAAATGTACATCTGAAGCTTTAGATCTGGTTGCTGCTCTTTCAGTAGAAACTCTGTTTTATAATCCAATCAACAGTAGGGATCAAGCTGCTGCTGCACACAAGCAGTTTATGAGTATTGATGGTGATCATTGGACAGTAATAAATTTACTGAGGGCATACAACGAGTATAGGGACAACTCAACAAAAGTAGTGATTTTTGACCAAGTTGAGGAACAAGATCTTGTAGGCACCCCAGAAAACGGAAACATTTCAAAAAAAAGCAACGAAAATCATCGAAATGAAGAGCTTGATGACCAGAATTCTACAAAAAGGCACAAAAAAGATAATGTGACAAAGAATAGTCAACAAAAGATGGAATACTGGTGTCACAAACATTTTGTGAATTACCGGAATTTAACCCATGTAATAAAGGTTCGTCAACAGATAACAAAGCTCTGTCTCAGGTTAGGGATAAATCCTGATGTTTCTTGTGGAGATCAAACAGACGATGTTCTTATTTGTCTTTTAAGTGGATTTTTTTACAAGTGTGCAATGCTTCAGCCTGATGGGACATATCGTTCATTATCAGGATCACAAACTGTTCATATCCATCCTGCTAGCTCAATGTTCCGGAAAAAAGCAGCCGCAATAGTTTATGATCAACTTGTATTTACAAATAAGCTTTATGCAAAAGGTGTTTCTGCAATCCAACCTGGATGGTTATCAATAGCAGCACCAAGACTTTATGGACAAAAACTGATTTAAATTAATAAGACTTTATTAGACAAATAAATACACTAATCCTTTTTGATAGATTGAGATGTATATTTTGTTACTTTTTGTGGAACCTTTTCAGGTAAATCAAAAGATACTGGTGGATTAGTATCATTTTTTGGCTTTATTGCTAGAAACTTGTAGATTTTCCCCATGGCTGCAGGATCTGTCAACCGCTGATAGCTTGCAATGAGATCTTTTTGCACGTCTGTCGTTTTAGCTATTTTTAATAGCTGTTGCAATCTTGCTTGGATACCCATTTGATGAAGGAAGTGCTGTTGTTCAACAGGACCAAATGTGTTTGCTAAATAACAATTGAATGAAATAAATATTAAAAATGTTTCTTACCGATTGGATTAATTGATTCCTTCAAGTATGAAAAGTCTACATCAGCGGTAAGATCTATAGTTCCTGGTCGAAGCAGTGGATTAACGAATTTGTGTTTTGATACACCCTATTGTCATAAAGATAAAAATTAGATGAGTTGAAAAAGTCACTTCTTACCCTAAATGTGGAGCTTTGAGTGTAATCTTTCCCATAATCAACTATTAGAGCAACGCCATTAGTTTCATTAACAAGTTTTGCTAGTTTCTGGGAAATGACTGCTGATTGAGGAGAAATTTCGATGGAGTCACCCTTTTCAAAAACAGATTTGAATTTGTCTAGGTTTAAGTAAGCAGTAGAATTAATTGTGGGTTTTTTAGTTTTTACAAACTTGAATTCCAAATTTTCGCTGGTTTCGAATTGGTCATCAACATTTACAAGATCTGGCGTTTTATTTTCGCTTCCTATAGATTTGGATTGAGTTGGTGATCTGTACCATTCAACATTAGGATTTTGTAAAGTTGCATCTTTATATTCCGAGTTTTTTACTGAATCAAGGGTTTTGGTATTTGCAATTATATTTGTAGGTTTATCATTTTCTGCAATATCTACTAGAATCTCTGACCACCCAAACTCACCAAGCTCAAATCTATGTATTGGTAGAGCATCGAAAAATTCATGAGCCATTATCATTGCAACAGAATCGGAATTTTTTAAAGAAAGAGATTCAATATCAGCATACCATTTGATATCTATGTTTGGGTATTTACTGGGACATGTTTGAATAGTATCCAAACACTTTTTATCGAATTTTTGAGCCATAAATTCTGGAGAGTTAACATCAGCAAGTTTAATGGCCTGTTGGTTTCTTAGGGTAGGACTGGTTTCTATTAAATGTATACATTTTATACTTTCGATAAACTTTGGGAAGCGCTTGGATGCCCTTAATATATCTTCAATCAAGGTTCCTTTTCCAGGACCCAGTTCTATAAATTCTATGTTTTTTGGATAATTTTTGGCTTCCCATTGCATAATGTACCACAAAGCTATTACCTCACCAAACATTTGGGATATTTCTGGAGAAGTGACAAAATCTCCTGAATGTCCAAAAATGTCAGTTTTGGTGTAGTAACCACCAAGAGGGCTGGTCAAAGCCATTTTAATGTATTCTGAGATGGTTATTGGACCAGTAGCCTAAATGATTATTAGTTGGGATGATTGGATCTAAAATCAAAATGGTGGATTTTATTTTTAATGGAAAGCTAAAGGCGATAAATAATAGACATTGGGATAAAATGGATAGTATGAAAAGTTACCAATATTTTCTGCTTGATGTGACGGGATAGTGAATCATTTTGGGAAGATTGAATATCATTTAGCTGAGAGAAGAATTTAGGTTTTTGGAATTGAGTTTTGTTGACTGAAAAAGTAAATAGGAGAGGTTCATAGTTTTTTAGTTTGGGGAGTAGATAGTTTTGTGATCGTCCTGAAATTGATCTAAACATGATAGTTGTTGGCAAAGTTTTGCAGCAACATTTCTTTGAATTAGAGAGGAGGGTCTAGCCAATAGTTTGGCAGATTTAGCAAAAAATCATGTTTATTTTATATTTTTTTACTTGACAATGATTTGTGGAAAATTTATGGTTTCTTGAATAATTGTACAGAAAAAACTTTATGTTTTACAGCCAGCCAATAGAATCGATAGGCAAAATTAAATTGAAAAGGCGTTAATTCCGTTGGTACATACGGTAACACAATTGGTCTTGTGTCATGTGATACTGATTTTCTGAATTAATATTATAAGCGTCCAATAATATAGAAGGAAATGTAGCGAATTAGGTGGGTTTGTGGAGAAGGAAAGGTGAATCAAGTGGAGGAAAGAGACTCTATAGGCTAGGAAAAAACAAAGAAACAATGTCGGGATTTTAGAAAAAGTTTCTATGCCAAAAGTTCCAGCAAATAATCAACCCTTCCAAATTGGTGTCAGAAAATTTTTTTGTATAAATCACCCATAAAGTCTTGTTTGTTTTCTAACCTTCTGTTCTTTTTGAAGTCCAAATAACAATAACCTTTATTTGAAAGAGATCTTTTCCAATCTCTTCCATAAAAACCCATAAAAAATATTCAAAAAATCTAAACAACTACGACCCTTTATCGTCGTCGGTTAAAATATTTTTAAAAAAAAATATAAAATATAAAATCCATATCAATTCTCCTTCAGTTCGCCTCCTCGTGACGAGACAATCTAACTTTCTTCAAACCTCAACATCAAAGGTAACTACCCTTATTTTTACTAAAACATATCTTCCTCTGAATTCCATAAGCTGAACGGAATTGTCCCTCCTTCGAGTTTTTCTTTATAAAATATTTGAACCAAAAAATTTGGAAAGTTTGCTTGAATTCCATCTAAACCCAAGTTTCAAGTTTTATTCGTTTTTTTTCTTCTTTCGCTGGTCTATCCACAATCTACTTGAAGATCAAAAACTCCATTTTAAAACCATTTTCAAGCCAAATATCAATTCTAGATCAAAAAACTTAAAACCTAATAAATTTAGAATCATGTCTGAATCTGTTCCAGTTGTCGATCCCACTGTCGCTGCCGCCACTGCCGCTTCTACTACTCCAGTACCAGCACCAGTTATTCCAGTTGACCAAATCCACCAGTTTGGTGTTCCTCTTGGCACTGCTGTTGAAACTTTCCCAGGTGCCGTTCCAGTTACTCCATTTGCTTCCGCTTCCTTGTACGTTGGCGAACTAGATGAAAGTGTTACTGAAGCTACCCTTTATGAGCTCTTTAACATGATTGGTTCAGTTGCCAGTATTAGAGTCTGTCGCGATGCCCTCACTCGTCGTAGCTTGGGTTATGCCTACGTCAACTTCCACAATAGGGCTGATGGTGAACGTGCTCTTGAAACTGTTAACTATACCCAAATAAAGGGTCGCCCATGTCGTATTATGTGGTCCCAGCGCGATCCCTCTCTCCGCAAAAGTGGACAAGGAAACATTTTCATCAAGAACTTGCACACATCTATTGATAACAAGGCTCTCCATGATACTTTCAGTGCTTTTGGAAATATTCTCAGCTGCAAAGTTGCCACAGATAGTGAAGGTAACTCTCGTGGTTATGGTTTTGTTCATTATGAAACCAGAGAAGCTGCAGAAAATGCCATTGCCCATGTTAATGGTATGTTGTTGAATGAACAGTTAGTATATGTTGGATTCCACGTTTCTCGTCGCGAGCGTCTTTCAAAGGCTGAAGAAATGCGCAACAAGTTCACCAATGTCTATGTTAAGAACTTGGATGAAGCTGTCACTGATGAAGAGCTTGGAGCTATGTTTTCGAAATATGGCGAGGTCTCTTCAGCTATTGTTCAAAGAGATGAAGAAGGTCGTTCTCGTGGTTTTGGCTTTGTTGACTATGTCGAACACGAAGCTGCTTCAAAGGCTGTTGAAGCCCTTCATGATTCTGAGCATTATGGTAAGAGACTCTTTGTTTCTCGTGCCCAAAAGAAGTCGGAACGTGAAGAGGAGCTCAGACGCCAATATGAGCAACTCAAACTCGAAAAGCTCAACAAATATCAAGGCGTAAACTTGTATATCAAAAACTTTGACGATGATGTTGACGACGAGAAACTTCGTCAAGAATTTTCAGTTTATGGCGTTATCACCAGTGCCAAAGTTATGCGTGATGAGACTGAAAAATCTAGAGGATTTGGTTTTGTTTGCTTTTCATCACCAGATGAAGCCACCAAGGCAGTAACAGAGATGAATGGTCGCATGTGGGGTAACAAGCCAATCTATGTTGCCCTTGCACAACGCAAAGATCAACGTCGCAGTCAACTTGAGGCTATGTCTCGTCAAATTAGAATCGGTGGTCAAATAGGAGGAATTGCATCAAACGTATACAATGGAAACCCAATGTATTTCCCACCTAACCAAGGATACCCAGTCCAGCGCAACGTCGGATACAATCAACCTACTATTCCACGTAATATCCGTTGGAATGCCAATCAACCAGGCCCACAACAAGGTTACGCTGGCGTTAACCCTATCCCAGGGCAATACAATGTTCCAAACACATTCCCAGCTAATGGCAACCGTCAATCTCGTGGACGTAACCCTAGACAAGGTGGACGTGGTGGCTATCAAGGAGCAGTTGCAGGGGCAAAGAATAATGGACAAGCTGGTCGTGGTGGAAACCGTAGCCAGAAAGGCGATCAACTAAGCCAAAGTCCAAAATTCGATTCAGCAAATGATGATCTAAACAACCAAGCACAAGAAGAGTATGATGCTAATGACCTAACACCACAATATGTTCTTCAGTCAATTGAAGATGGGTCATTTGACAAAAAACCAGCCGAAGAGCAAAAAGCTATATTTGGTGAGATTATCTATCCAAAGCTAGATGAAATTTATGGCTCTGAATCTACTGGCAAGATCACAGGTATGCTTTTAGAGATGGATAACTCTGAAATCATTCTTTTGATTAAAAGCGATGATGCATTGTTTGCCAAAGCTAAAGAAGCTATGGAAGTTCTTGAAAGTGCCCCCAAGAACTAAGTGGTTTATGCAGATTCTAACTTTGAATCAACATGGACCACTTTTACACTTTTTATTATATTTTTAATTTCCTTGATAAGGAGACTACAAGTACAAAGGAGCTTTTGTTTTTTTTTGTTTGAAGGTTCATTAACAGAGTTCCGCTGTACTTGAGAAATATAACATTATACGGCCATTGTATATTATTGTTTTTGAGGATAATAAACTAAAGTAAAAAGTTATATCTCGCGTTGTAAATTGGTAGAGAACTCCAATAAACATTTCATCACGAAATATTATTTTGTCATGTTACTAGAATAATAGTAAGACAAACGTACTATGACGTAATTGAACATTATTATTACGGGATCTATTTTGTGGTAACTACTAACTTTAACTTTTGCAAGAGTTTCCTGTTGCAACTATGAACGAGTTTAAATAATATTGATAACCGTTTTGATAGAAAACTTTTTACAAATTGCTCAGAATGTCTGCTTTTTCCTAATATCCAAAAATAAAAGTGGAAATTAGGATAGTTTAAATACCAAAGTACCCTTTTCAGAATAACTAGTCACAGACAAACTGAGATATCTCAACTATTGACAAAAATCAATGTTTTACTAAAAAACAACTCTAATCTAAAAATTGTTACAAACTAAAAGCAGAAAATAAATCGAAAATCTCTTGTAGATCTGACAAAATCAACATTCTAAATACAAAAATAAAAACCAATTGGTTTTAACTGTTAGTTAAGCTCGTAATTTTTATTGGACTATAGTTTTATTTTTTTGGCCAATGAATCTAATTATAGTATTTTTTTTTCTATCACCAATAGATAGTTAACAATCTTACAAAAAAACACAAGCAATCTATGGGGAAATCTTGAAAGAAAGGTGACTGTTATTCGAATTTGTTTAGAAAAATTGGAAAATGTTATACGAAAACTGTTTCTCTTCATTTGGGATGGCTCCCAGTTATTTACAGCCAATTGCTTGTAGTTGTACAATCCACCTTTTTTTTACATGATTTCTGTTTATAGAATTCTTAATTACACAAAACAAACTCCATTCAAAAACAGTCCCCAACATTTTACTATAAATATGGCTAATTTCTTCAATTTTAAAACCATATTCACTACTTTTCTTTCCTGAACCCAAAGTATCTTTTTTTACCTTAATCTACACAGTTTCATACAGAAAATGAAATTTTTATACGCCTTAACCTTCATTTCCGCCGCAAGTGCTGCAACACGCTTCAATGCCCTCAACTATAACCCAAAAAGACCTGATGGGTCTTGTCCAAATGTAGACCAAGTCAAACAGGATTTGACTGTTCTATCACAATACACCGATACTCTCAGAATATACAGTGTTAAAGACTGTAACCAAGGTGAACCCGTACTTCGTGCTATGGAAGGCACAAACTGGAAACTCTATCTCGGCATGTGGGTTGGTCCTAGTGATGATTCATATGAAGCTGACAAGACTGAACTCATTAGACTAAGCAAAGTCTTTGATCTCAGTAAAAATGTCAAGGCTGTTGTTGTAGGTAGCGAAATGGTTTATAGAAAAGAACAGACTTCTGCACAGGTAGCTTCAAAAGTTCAAGATATGAGAAGTGTTCTAGCCAGCAACAACCTTTCTGGAATTCCATTGACTGTAGGTGAAACTTGGCCATACTACGACTCCAACATTCTTAATGCAGTTGATTTTGCATTTGTCCATGTTTTTCCATTTTGGGAAGGAAAAACTGTGGATGAATCAACTGATGTTCTTTTCGAACATATAAATGATATAAAGGCCGCTGCAAATGGAAAGAAAGTAATGGTAGGAGAAACTGGTTGGCCAACTGATGGAGACGACTTTGGTGTTTCCCATCCATCTATTGAAAACTCCCAAAAATACATGAACAATTTTGTATGCCGTAGCGCAAAGGAAGGCCTCGACTATGCCTGGTTCCAAGCCATGGATACTCAGTGGGCATCTACGGCCAATGCTAGTAATGTTGAAGCTCATTGGGGAATCCTTGGCTCTGACTATAAAACTCCAAAATATCCTGGCGATACTTGGATCAACTGTGACAACATTTCCTCAAGTAGTTCTTCACCATCTTCATCAGGATCACCTAATGGCTCATCTTCCTCTGGAAAACCTACTGGATCATCTTCATCAGGGACACCTACTGGGTCATCTTCATCAGGGACACCTACTGGGTCATCTTCATCAGGATCACCCACTGGATCTAGCTCTTCTGGTGGCAGTAGTATTTCGGGAAGTACTAAATCAAGTTCTGCAAAAAGATCGATTTCTTCTTTTGGTATCTACGGTTCAATTTACTCTTTGCTAGCCAAATTGTTTTAAGTTTTTATTGAAACCAATAGAAATGCTATCAAATCAGAAAAACCAAAAGAATTTTGCCTTTGAGTTCTATTGACTCTTTTCTTATTACTTTCTTTAAAAACAGTTTTAATAATGTAAAGTGGTTTATTAAATCGTTTTTAGTCTATGGTGATATTTACAAGGTTTTTAAAAAATAATTACCTATTAAAAATATTTTTTATTGGAAGAGATGTAGATTCATTTATAACTTTGGTTTAATGTCCATACAATAAATTATTAACCATTTATACATCAACTGTGAATTTGTACTTGAAATTCTTTTATCATAAACCATTTTAAAGAGCTAACAACCAAGATTTCCAAGTATACAAGTTGATTTTTTCTCACATTGTAGAAAATCTATATTCATACATTTTTATCAATTTATGGCTATCTTGATCCAAGATAGTGGCGGATATAAGAATTTTGTACATAGGTGATCATCTCATTACAAAAACATTTACCTATAAGCACTAACTTGCGTTTATACTTGGTATTTATTAAAATATTATAATCATAGGTGTTCATGGCCTCCATGTCCCCTATGTCAATCAAACACAGACCCAAAGTTAATTTTTTCTGGGCAGATAGGATAAAAGTCCACTTTTGTGTATAATTACATTTGTTTATAGCAAAAATGTGGAGTTTTTGGGTTAAACAGGAATATGAGATATTATTTTTCTCAAAGTTTGGAGTTTCCATCCCAAGTGCATCAATGTGCAGTTTTTTTTACATCAACTACGTTTTTGTTATTTCAATCCACCTTTTTTTACATGATTTCTGTTTATAGGACGTCTAGTTACTCAAAGGAAAGCTGAATGCCAAAGCTAGAAATCTCTAGCTTTTTACTATAAATACTTGTGGTTTCTTCAAGTCCAATTTAAAAACTATATTCATCACTTTTCTTTCCTGAACCCAAAGTATCTTTTTTTACCTTAATCTACACAATTTCATACAGAAAATGAAATATTTATACGCCTTAACCTTCATTTCCGCCGCAAGTGCTGCAACACGCTTCAATGCCCTCAACTATAACCCAAAAAGACCTGATGGGTCTTGTCCAAATGTAGACCAAGTCAAACAGGATTTGACTGTTCTATCACAATACACCGATACTCTCAGAATATACAGTGTTAAAGATTGTAACCAAGGCGAACCCGTACTTCGTGCTATGGAAGGCACAAACTGGAAACTCTATCTCGGCATGTGGGTTGGTCCTAGTGATGATTCATATGAAGCTGACAAGACTGAACTCATTAGGCTAAGCAAAGTCTTTGATCTCAGTAAAAATGTCAAGGCTGTTGTTGTAGGTAGCGAAATGGTTTATAGAAAAGAACAGACTTCTGCACAGGTAGCTTCAAAAGT
>MBFT01001051.1:64783-77249 GCA_003086725.1 Furculomyces boomerangus | reverse complement strand
TGGAGAAGAGCAAACTAAAGAAAGGATTGATATAAAATAATAGAATTTCATTTTTCTGAGATATTTCAGTGAGAAAGAAAGGTGTTATAAAATGGTGTCAACAGAGCAGCTCTTATACTTTTTTGACAACTGCCAACTGATGTTGGTTAATCATTTATTGCTGTAAAAAGTATTTCCCTCAAAACAAATAAAAAAAACTTGGCGAATAAAGATTGCCATAATTTTTTTGATCAGCTGACCATCTCGTTTGTAGAAAAATAAAACGTGTTTTTTTTTGTGTAAAAAAGAAACCTATTAAAATCAAAATAAATATGGGAAAATCCCTTTTTAGATGGATGCTATCTTTGTTCTTAAAAAGGAACCATTTTCATCAACACGTTTTCATTAAAATTAATGGAAAAAATTCCAAAACTTTTAGATCAACTAATAAAAATACTTTGTATTTTCACAATACATCTTAAACTTGGCATCAATTCCTAGATTGGCTTTTCTAAATTACCATTCTACCCAAAAAAACAAAAAAATGTGACCACTTTTGTTTATTGGGTTTTAAAACAATAGAAATCTAACAACAATGCAAGTTTCATTAAATAATCTGTGACTAAGATGACTAGATATATCCTATGGAATCTTTAAAACATTATGTGTGCCTTTGACTCGATTATTTCGTTACCATTTTGTGTCCAAGACAAAGTATAATAAAAAAATGCAAATTCTGTTTGGATAAAAAACTTTTTTACGAGTAAATCCAATTTTTAATCCAAACCGATTTGTAAAGTTGGTCTATTCTATAAAAAGTTAGCAGTAGCAATACGTTTTGTCAGCTTTTTTAAATAAATTTACTGGAAAATAGCCAAAAAATCTTGACGGTTTCGTGTCAAATTGGAATACAGTTTAGAAAAAGGAGAAAATGTTTTTTAATCCGAACGGTTCGGATTATCAAATGTTATCTTTATAGTTTTTTTTGTGAAAAAATATTTTGATATGATGTTACTATTTTTTATCAATCAAAAATGTTTTTTTTTGTGGCACACCCTAATATTAACAGAAACTCTTTAAACATTTTCCAATATCCGTTCTACCAAAAACCAATATTCATTGCAACCATTCTTATTTTTCTTAAACAAATTTTCGGGACACTATTTAATAACTACAAGTCTTTCTAAAATATAAAAAGATGTAAAAACTGGCAATTTATAAACTTTTTGAGAAGCCCTTATATTTGAACCATATGTAATATTATTCGCAATTGTGTTGACGTTTTGGTCATTAACAATATATACAGACTAGCATTGTTTGATAGCTGACTTAATTAACAAATTCGGATATCATCACTATATACAATACAATAACTATCCACATTTGTTGCATCTATTTTGATACCACAAGATTATTAGAGTTTTCTTGATTATTTAAAGTAGCAACCAGTTGCAATATAAAACAAAAATTGGTTTTATTTTTAAACTCGTTTATTTGGATTTTTAATGAGCTAACAATAGTGATTTCTTGTTCTTGTGAGAACAACAAACATGCTTTTACACTTAAAAGCAAAAAATATGTTAATGTAGTTGGGAAATAACAATAAACTTGATTCTACCTCACTTTCAAACAGTATATGTATAAAAAACACTTTCAAGAATAAAAGAAAGACCTGCATCTTGTTTGTAAAAGGTCTCAGAATTGTATAAAGAATTTTTTTAAAGTACTTTACTATTAATTCACCACATGTTTGAATTCAAATTCTGATTTATGACAACATTTGAAGAACGATTTTGATTTGGTTGTTGAATTATATTAAGAGTTTGATTAGTTTCGCTACTACCAGCCCAATAATTCTGAACGTTTCGATTAAAATTTTGATTTATAATGACATTTGAAGAGTGATTCTGGTTTGATTGTTGAATTGTATCCGGAGTTTGGTTAGTTCCACTACTACCAGCCCAATGATTATCCACGTTTCGATTGAAATTTTGATTTATGATGACATTTGAGGAACGATTCTGGTTTGATTGTTGAATTGTATCAAGAGTTTGATTTTGATTTTTGATTCCGTTTTCTGGTATTAATCTAAGATCCAACCTACATTTAGGACATGATCCAGATTGTTCAAGTAACCAAGTATCAATACAGCGTCTGTGAAACAGATGGTAGCATGGGATTATTCTTACCAAGTCATCATCTTTTAATTCTTCGATACAAATGAGACATTCTACTCTATCGTCTGTTGGTATTTCTGATTTACGATCAAGCCTTAAAGAGTTATTTTTTTTGTTTTTATCAAGGGCCTTTTCGAGAATTTTAATACTTGTAGATTTTTTGTATTCTTTCATTGTTACCAGTGGATATGATGCCAAATCTTCAGTAGTAATCATATTTCTATTTTCCATGACATTTATTCTATCAGGGTTTGCTATTCTGGTTGTTGTTTCTGTTGAATTTCCATAAGCATTTGTCACTTGGACAACATTTATAGTTGATTGGATTACTTTGCTTTGTCGATAGTAGATGAAAAAACGAACAACATAATATAAAACAATAGAGCATGCTAAAACAAAGAAATAAAATAAAAAAGTGTACATATAACTTAATCCACAACTGGAACTTACCAGAGATTCCTATAGCGACTATTAAAATAAAAAAAGTTCATAAAAAATATTTTACCCAGACTGAAACTTACCAAGAATTCCAACAAAGACTATTAAAAATAAATATTCATTAATTATATTTACCTTTCTAACACAAAATACTTACTACCACTAGCGGAATTAGACACTTGTCTTTTGCTAAATCTATTTAAAGCACCGTCTGGTTGGTTTTTTTGATAAAGATATAACAAGTTTTCTAAACCAAAAAAGTTGTTGAGTTTGTACTCATTTTGGAATACAGGAAAAGAACAAACTAAAGAAAGGATTGATATGAAGTACAAAATTTTCATTATTTCAAGATGTTTGAATGAAAAAGAAAGACATCATAAAATAGTGTCAACAGAGCAGTTCTTATACTTTTTTTTACAACTGATGTTGGTATGTGAATAAAGTGAATGCCAAGGATTATTATCATCTAGCTAGATGATTTGCAGGAAAATAGATTAAAATTTAATATCAGCAATAAAGATATTTAATGAGCGTAAAACTATAAAAACGTGCTAAAACAATTTCCCTTTAAAAATCTATGGAAAAACCTCTGCAGTTTATTAAACGTGTCAAGTTTGAAGGAAAGTCGGAATTAAAAAAGTTCTTTTTTTGTAGCTCAACAGAAAAGGGTATGTTCTTAAATGGAAAAAACTGTATCAAAATTGTTTTTCATTTTTTAAATGAAGCAACCAAAAAGTCAGCCACTCTCAATAGTAAACATATCTTTCAAAAGTATAACTTTGAATCAAATCTACTTTTTATTTCCTTTAGACGTTTTCAAAAGTTTAACATTTGATATCACAACTCAATCCCACACATAGTAAAAAAATGGTATTTAAAAGAACAACAGCCTCCTAATTACGATCAACTTGGTTTTAAATCTAGTTTTTTTTAGTTTGTGAAAACAAAACACTTTTTCGAAATAAATATTATTGAAACCTTTAACTTGTTGGTTTTGTTTGGCTTTGAAAAATATATCAAATTTGATGGAAAATATTCAGATGATAATATTAAAGTGTTTTACTATAAAAAAACATAAAATAGAAAGAAAATAATAATGACTAATGCTAAAAATAATTCAACTTTTGTTAGATATTCTAAAAAGGGATTGTTAGAGTTAATGCTCACAAAGACTGAAATGTCTTTCAAAAGGCCCTTCTTCCTTTATTCCAGTATAAAACTTTCTTTCTTTCATCAACTCTTCTCTATGTTTTTTAGTTTCTTCAAGTGAAGCTGGCCAGTCAAGTGTTTTAGAAATCTCTTCAGTTATTAATCCTGGCAATTCACTCAACTTGTTCTTGTTTTTCATCAATTCTATTTGAAACCAGGAAAGTTGTTGTGGAGGAATATGTGCTGTAGAATAAATTCTTTTGTTTGGATTTATCAAAAAGAAACACAATATCTTCCTATATCCTGGTTTTGTTTTATCTTGGAGCTCAAAATCTTGAACTTGATGTTGATAAATGTTTGGAAAGCTAATCATCCTATTCTTTACAGTTTTTATTTCTCCCAAGTGTTGGTTCATCAGATCATCATCTTCCAGGTTGTAGATTATTTTCACGCTTGTGTTGTAAAGACTATCATATTCAGGTTCGCAGATACTTTGCCTGAAAGCTAGATACGAATCTGTAATATTTTCTTGATCATAGTAATATATTCCCGTAGCAACTATTTCTTCATTTTGCATTCCTTCTACATGCCACACTCCACCTTTATATTTTGGGTTTTCAGGCGTTAAAATTATGTTTGCAAGTTTGACAATTACTTGCAAACGAGAAGATTTTAGATCAGCAGTAATATTGTTTTCAGGGACTTCATCTGGATTGAAACTGTAATCTTTGGGAGGAGTTATTATTCTTTGCTCTTCAAAATTATCACGCAAAGATTGTTCTTTGAAGGTATAATCTTCTTCATTTACTATTGAATATAAAAGATCATAAAAATTAAAAAGTTTGAGAAAGCTTTATCAGAGTTTGTAAACATCAAGAAGTATTTTTGAACAGAATTTTGTATCTAATAAATATCAGCTAAAATGTAAAGTTTACCTCTCTCAAACTCTGTTCCATTTTTTTCAGCTTCTTCTTCTCTAACACGGTTTATATAATCTTCGAAACTTTCATCAAAATACCCTTCTTTGTCTATTCTAAGATAATTCATTCTGTTGTTCTGTATACACGAATCTGTCAGTACACTGTTTAACAAAGGGATAAATTTTTCAAATATCTTTTCTAGAGTTCTATACAGCTTTTCATGAATTTTGGGATGTAGATTGTTGATGTATGATAAAATTTTAACTTTTCCGTTTGCATCTACATCAAATTCTGTTGGAAGCCATTGATATTTTTCTGAGAAATATTCAGCTTGCTTTTTGGGAGAAATAACAAACTCTATTTCACCTTTTCCAATTACTGAATCCCATTTGGGTACCTGAGTAGAAGATACGTTTTTAGTTAGTCCTTTAGTTCTACCAAAGACTACTGCGTATAGAGAAGGGTGTACAAGATCAAGGACTTGATTATCACTCCCAGGATGCCAGTCCTTTTCATGTTCAGGAACATCCTCGAGTTTTGCAACGTTTTGTTTTAACTCATTTAGTAATTCTTCTGGTATACAGTTGTCATCAATATAAGTACAATCTACAGCACCAGGAACAAGACTTCCAGTAAATATATCAGAGTAGTAGAGGGTTTCATCAATAGCATAGTTTATTACTTTTTCTTCAAAATGAGGCTGAAGCTCCTTGATCCATTTTTCACGAATTTCAGAGTTCTTGATTTTTTGATTCCAGTTTGGTTTGTTTTTTATTTCAGTCAGTACTTTGAGGATGTTTTGTTCAATACCTGTTTTGCAATTGTAGCCTTCACCATAATCTCCATCAGTAAAAGGAGTCGGATATTTGGGAGTTTCCGATAATTTCACTTTTTTCATAACTGCTAAGAGTTGAATTTTGTGAGTTTATATTATGAATCTAAATTTCAGAGGAATCAAGGTTGCCATTTACTTTTTGAAATCCAAGTTGTGGGTTTATTACTGCGTATCTCTCTTTTCACCAATTGGACAAAAAAGAAAAATGTAAACAAATCAACAACTTTTAATTGTTTTTTTTACTTGCTATTGGTTCGGTTTTGGGGGTTTCAAGTATTCATATTCGTTCTTTATATCAGAAACTTTAAAAATATATTGGAAATGACATTTGTAGTCAAAAATCAAAAACTCTATTTTGATTTTTTGGCAAGGAACTTAAGTTTTTTCCCAAAAAGTATCCGAGAGATTTCAAATAGTATCAGAAAACCCAAACACTTTATTGTCAACTGTTTTGTTGAAAAGATAATATGAGGTAATATCAGAAATATAGTTTCCATTAAAGGAATGATTGGGAAAAATCGAATTGTATTTAAAGATAAAAGCCATCAGAAATGCTCTGAAAAACATAAAAAGTTTAATAAACTCTCTGTGATCTGCTAAATTTTGAAATGTTTTTAGTTGAAAATGTTTCTTATGAAAAGAGCTAAAGATGTCTATAAAGATACAGAACCGAAAGGAAATATTTTTGAAAAAAGTGAGGGAAATATCACTGATATTTTCAATCATTTGAATCAATCTTGGTAAAAATATGAAAAACTTTTGTGTAAAGTTCAAACTTTTGAAATCACAAAAGTTACTCATTTTGATTAGTAAAAGATATAGGTTTTATGCTATATTTTTTATGCCGCCATTTAACTCTTTGTAGATACGGCTTTGATTCATATTTGTTTCGTAGAATTCAAACGTAAATCAAAGGTCTATTCCAAATATGACTAAAATTTAGCGAAATGTTATGTACCAACTGAATTTAAAGTTCATATATTTTGAAGATACTTTACAACATCCAGATGACCAGACCCACTAGCCATCCCCAAAGCATTGTTATTATTTGCATGAATATCTACTCCATTTTCAACAAGATATTTTACAACACTCAAGTGACCACTAAGACTAGCCCATCCCAGAGCTTCTTCACCTACTCGAATAGCTGCTCCATTCTCTACAAGATATTTAACAACTTTTAAATGTCCACCAATACTAGCAAATCTCAATGCACCATCATCGTCTACATGAATTTCAGCTCCATTCTCAACGAGATATTTAACAACATCCAGATGACCAAACCCACTAGCTGACCTCAAAGCACCATCACTGTCTGCATGAACATTGGCTCCATTTTCAACAAGGTATTTTACAACATCCAAGTGTCCTTCTGAACTAGCCCATCTCAAAGCATCGTCGTCATTTGAATGAATATCAGCATTATTTTCTACAAGATATTTTACAACATCCAGATGACCAAACCCACTAGCCATCTTGAAAGCAATATCACCTATAGCATGAATATCAGCTCCATTTTCAACAAGGTATTTTACAACATCCAAGTGTCCTTCTGAACTAGCCCATCTCAAAGCATTGTCGTCATTTGCATGAATATCAGCATTATTTTCTACAAGATATTTTACAACATCCAGATGACCAAACCCACTAGCTGACCTCAAAGCACCATCTTCACCTGCATGAATTTCAGCTCCATTTTCAACAAGGTATTTTACAACATCCACGTGTCCTTCTGAACTAGCCCATCTCAAAGCATCGTCGTCATTTGCATGAATATCGGCATTATTTTCTACAAGATATTTTACAACATCCAGATGGCCAAACCCACTAGCTGATGCCAAAGAAATTTCGTTGTTCGCATGAACATTTGATCCTTTCTCAACTAAATATTTGACAGATTCTAGATTCCCTTTAGAGCTTAGAATTCCTAAAATAGAAAATCTTCTATCGTAAAAGTCTAATCCCCTTTCAACGAGATAATCCAAAATATCTAAATGTCTATTGTTTTCTAGAAATATCTGATTCCAATGGTTTTCAGCTTCAAAATTAGCTCCATTTTCAAGGAGGTATTTTACAATATGAAAATTTCCATAAAAACAAGCAATTCCCATAGCAAAATTTTCTCTAGCTTGAACATCTGCTCCTTTCTCAACTAGATACTTGACTACATCTAAATATCCACTTTTACTAGCCATCCCTAATGCCCAGTCCTGATCTGCATGGATATCTGCATTGTTTTCTACAAGATATCTAACAATATAAAGATGCCCATTCTCAGAAGCTTCTTTCAAAGCAATTTCATTGTTTTCATGAATATTTGCTCCATTTTCAACTAAATTCTTTACGATATCTAAATTTCCGTTTGAACTGGCCCATTGAAGAGTGTATTCGTTACTTTGATCGATTCTTGCTTTTTTTTTAACTGGAGAAACATCTGAATTTGAAATATCATTTTGACTATATAGAAAAGATCCCAAATCTGTGCAGTATTTAGTTTCAACTCCTCTCTGAGCAAGGTATTTAACAACACTCGAATGATTATTTTCAAATGCACATTTCAAAGGTTCGCCGCGATTTTCGTCTATATCAGCTCCATTCTCAGCCAAGAATTTTACGAATTTCATATTTCCTCTTTTGCAAAATTCAAGAAAAATAGGACTATTGGTAGAATAATATCTAAATCCATTTGCAAAAAACAGTTTCAACAGTTCTAAGCCATCCCTCTGTTCAAAAATATCACACAAACTTTGTGTATCAAGATGTTCAATCCATACCTGCGGATGCATTAAAACCTCAACATTCGAGTCTTCGTAATTCGAGTCTTCGTAATTCGAGTCTTCATAATTCAACTCTGGTTTAATTTCGTGAGCAGACAAAAGTTCCCTGATGATATCTATCTGTTTACATGATACAGCTAATTTAAAGATTTCATCAAGATTATTATTAATTTTTATTGCGGGAATGTAGTATTTCATTTCTGCTTCAATCTCCAATGATATATTTTCATTGTTTTGGTGGTTTCTTTCTTGAATAGCAAGTAAAAACTCATCCTCTGTAGCTTCGTAAAAAAGGTTTAATAAAAGTTCAGCAACTTTGTTCCATCCTCTTCGAATTGAAATCTTGAATAGGTTTTGCCTTGACTTGGAAGTCGGTTTTACACCATTTTCTAAAAGGTATAGTACCAACTCTTCTTTTCTAAACAGATTGGGATAATAAAAAAAATCATCTTTTACAATTTCGAGAACTTTTTCTTTTCCTAATTTAAAAAGTAAAAATTCGGCACGAATAGAATTCAATGTAGAGATTTCGTGAAAGCTGTGGGATGCTAAACGAATTTCGGGATTTTGTGAAAGAATGAATATTTTTGAAATGATTTCGTAGTTTGATATTTTATCCATTTTGTTTCTAAAAAAAAAATTGATAAAGAAAGCAATCAATTATTTTTGTTGTTTTTATGGATAGTCATTGTTACACTAAAATTGTTTTTTTATTCTCAAATTGAATTTTTCAAGATAACAAAATAACCATCAATACTCTTTTGGATGTAACACCTTGTTGTAGCAGCTTTTACTGCTCCTCTAGTCTCTGTGTTTTATTAGAGAGGCGAGTATGTTTGTTTATTGCTGTTTATTTGGGTAATAGTTGATATAGTTTAATAAAAACGAAAGTGTATATAAACTAAGGTAGTAGTGTTTGTTATCAGGATGGTGCTGTCGTTATATGGGGAAAAAACCCCTTGAGCTATACTGCCCTAAGTACCTCCTCATTGGTGCGTTTTAAAATCATTGCAAATAGTTTTCCCTATCCTATCTTTTGTACCTGTGTCGCAGATTTTCTCTGCAAACTGTGCTAAAATATATTGAAATGAAATGATTTTATCATTTGTGTAGTTTCTATTTTCAAGCGTCTATTGTGTCGCTCATAAAACGTCCCTCAACTATCAAAGTTTGAAATGTTTCACAAAGATACCCTCAAACCTCTGATATACAAAGGAATCTTGATGTTTCCTAGTTTTTCAGTAAAGATGACTTTCAGAAAGCTGAAGCTTAAGTTTTACTTATTTATTTGATTGTTGAGCTTGGAATTTCCTTATGCAGATGTTTGAAATGAATACAAAAATTATAGGTTCAACGCTGCGGCGTAGCCTTTATTGTTTCTTTTTAAAGCTATCAAGTTTATCTTTCTAGATTTATATTGCAAGTACAAAAAGCTTGATCAGTAACTAGGCTATTTAAAATAAATAACTATAGAAACTTTATTAAATATATATAAAGTCGAATAAACTGTTTTAAAGATGTCACCCAAGAGTCAAATCTCAGTAAATATAAATTTATCTATACATTGAGATTGTATTCTGATGTAGCTATTAACAATAACCACTTTGTAAAAGAATAATGAGTATGGAAAACCAAATGTGTTTAAAATCCACAATTTACAGCAAAAAAAAGATTGGTTTGTGATTGGCTATAAATACCAATCCAGAAAATTTATATGATTGGGAGAGATAGATAAAGGAAATCTTTTTCACTTCAAAATGAAAACGATTCAGAGGGCATTACAATTGAGAAATGTACGAAAATGGCAAGTTGATGGGGAGGGTTTGCTTGGCGGCAAAACGGTGAAGTTTGGCAACAATAAGCCGAAATCGAACTATAAGACACACAGACTTTGGTTACCAAACATTCAGTTTGTTAATCTTTATTCCGAAATTCTTGACAAATCTATGAAGCTCAAAGTTGTTACTAGCGTGCTCCGAACCATTGATAAGAAAGGAGGGCTCGACAATTATTTACTAAACACTAAAGATAAAAATATTGCTAGTAAAACTGGACTCGAATTGAAATCTGTTATACTCGCAAAACTGAAAGAAAAACAACAACAACAAGCTTGATCACCTACAAGAAATCTTGATTTAAATTTATGATTTTACATCTACAATCTAGTATATTTTTTGAAGTCATTTGGGTATATATATTTACAAATCAGAAGCAAATAGATAGATTAAATAAAATTCATTGATTTTTGGATTTATTATTCTTTTGAAAAACAGTTTTTAAAGAGTATTAAAAAACTAGATCGATTCTATCATAAAGATCTTTTCCAACACTAACATAATACATACACACCAGCTCAAAAATGTCATAGTTGTTTTCTCGTAGAAAATTGACGGAAAAATCTCCTATTGTACTATAAATCTCCTTTTTTCCTATAATCTCTCCCTCTTCTGGACTAATGTTCGAGATATCTAAAGACGGGCAGACTTGTAACTCGTCATCAATGTTTATGCGACGAAGTATCTTGTTTGTCACAGGATGTGGCAAGAATGTTGTAAAGTAAGGTGCTTCGTTCATTAGCTCTACACAATCTTCGAATGGAACCCACTTGTTTTGAACCTAGATTGTAGTTTTGAAATATAGTTTAATGATATTTATAAAAAAAAGTTTAAAACTACTTACAGGATCAAGTAGTTCCGATGGTTTAAACTGTCCTTTATATGCCATTTTTACACAGCTATGAATATAATAACCTACATCATAATATTCAAGTAAAAAATTTACAAATTTTATATTTTTAATAAAGAGGGATATAATTTACCTAACTGGTAATATTTGAGATCAGGGAGAGATTGTGATAGTTTTCGAACTAATGCTATTTCTCTTAAGGCGCCATATGTACCCAGAGAAAGTTTTGAATAATCAGGATCATAAATAAAATAGACTGAAGAAATGCTATATGGAAGTATATCAATCACACCAATGGCTATAAGTTTATTGTTCAAATAGTATAGCATGTGGTGTGCACCATAACTATCAATTCCATTTATAGTTCCAACAGAATCGGGAAATTTGTCTCTCTACAGAAAATATATGAAAACACGGATTTAGTTTAAAAGAACCGAAATATAGTAGTATTGGAATTATAGAAAATGCGAAATATTTAGAATAATTACTGTCAGTGAATTTCTGCATAGGAATTGGTTAAAGCTACCAGGAGTTGTTTTTTCTTCCTTTTCTTTGTGGACGATTTTTTGATACTTGCTATAAAGATTGAATTTTTCATCGGAATATGCGGCAGGTTCAATTACCACCTAAAAACAAAAGTTGGTTTATACATTCAAAACAAATATTTACAAAAATTCGAGTTTTCGTTTAATAAAAAAAGTTTGAATTTAAAGTTTCGATAAAATAGACATACCCTGAGTTGATTTTCAGCATCTTTACAGTTTTCAGAATCATATTTTTCAATAAGGTCATAAAAGTGAGAAGAAAAGTCATCGTGATCACTAAACATTAATATGCAAATAAGATATATTATTTTTTAGGTATTTATCAAGTTCTTACATGCTATTTGAGTTTTTTGTTGACAAAGGAATGTAATTTGGACCCATAACCATTTTTCCTATAGATTTTATTGCTTTTTTGTGGTGTTTGGTCATTTTGAATAGGGATGTATCACACCTAAAATGAAGGAGGGTTTAAAAAGATTAAGGGAGAATAGTTTGAGTTTCAATTTATTTGGAGGGGTGGCGGTAAAAGTAGATACCTAATTGTATAGTAGGGGCAACAGCATATGCTATAGTCTAGTCTGTATATGTAGACACCGGATCTATTTGAATACATATAAAGTGTAAATGGTGTAAAGGTAAAGTAGCGGAGGTAAAACAATACCTTCTCCATCCTCTGTCTATTAGCAATTGGTAATCCTAAGAATTAAGAAAATGGAAGTGTTTATATAGAGAGAATGAAAGATGTGTTAAGGGCTTACAAGGGTGGTTAGAGTTTTTGCGACAAAACCAAAAACCCTGGAATATTCGTCTTTCTTGCAGTAGCCACAATGAGAAGTTGGGGTTAGGCCGTGGAGGGTAATTCTGGTTCTTGAGGGGGAATCTTGGGGTTTGGAGGATTGGAGGGAGAAATGGGGATATTCATCAGAGGAACTCATTTGGGGGGTTTTGGGTATTAGATAAA
>MBFT01001051.1:44808-62383 GCA_003086725.1 Furculomyces boomerangus | reverse complement strand
GAACCAAATATAACAGATAAACATTTAATTGATTCGAAAATAACTTGTTGTCTATTTTAAAAACTTTTGTTAAATCATTTATAAATATAAATCTTACCTCATCATTGAAATTCCATTTTCAAAAAATTCAAGCTCAAATTCTGATATTAATATACAAACCAATATCTTTACAAATTCTCGACTCAAAATAAATTTTGCTTGGTTTTCGTGCTCACCATGAACAACAAGAATACATGCTGCCAATCGAAGTAAATTCAACTCTGATTTCAATGTCAACTCCTAATAACCACTTTATACTTGTAAAAAATTTCAATACTTACCTTATACTTTTCCCTTGGTTTATCAATAATGTTAAATATAAACCCTGCTATACTTGCAATCTTCTCCTGAGATTCACTCCATTCACTAAAAACAGGTTTCGAATGGAAAAGCAATACCATAAGCTCTGTAATAGATTCAGTCCATGAATCATCGAAAACTCCAGATTCACAAAGTTTTTTCAATACAAATGTGTTCAAATATCTGCAATACCTAAATACAAATATAGAAAAGTTTATAAACAAAAAGAAATTACCTTGAATAAGCTTCAGTATTTACAGATTTCAATAGAACACTAAAAATTCGAATCAAATTGCAATTAATCCTTGCAACATGATATTCAATACCTAAAAACAACAAAAATTTCTAGCCACTAAAATATAATTTAATACTAACCTGTTGCACAAGTTGTCAATCCTGTTACAGTTTGAAACAGTATCAAAAGCGAGTCCAATAATTGATCACCAAAGTATATTCTTTCTGAAACTATAGATTCCATATTGGATACACTATCAAATCCATTCAGATTTAAATTTTTTCCTAGCCACGATTTAATAAATTCCGGGAAATTCGTATCTGCACACAAAAGTACATCCAACAATAAATATGTGTATCTATAAAAACTAGCATCTCCTGTTTGATAAATACCGATTTTCTTATTTTTTGAATTATCATTTGTTTTGGGAATTGACTGAATTCTGTTTGTTGATTCGATAATCATACTACAAACGAGTATATGCAACTCGCCAAGTTTTTCCTCGTTATGGTTTGATTTTATATACTCTGAGATATGTATTACAAGTTCGATAATTTCAGGTTGTGGTTCTTCAATAGGGATTTTATAAAACACTTTTTTCAAAAATTCCTGAACCAAAATTTCTATTTCAGGTGTTGTACAAACGATGTTTTGGTTGGATGGCAAAGAAATGTGATTATTTTGAATGGTTGAGGTGTTAGTATCAGTTATATATTCTAATTCGTTAATGTGATTTTCGTTCTCGTGTTGAATAATATCTTGGGGTTCTGTTGTTTTGTTAGAGATTTTTTTGGTTTTAGTTTTTGGGAAATCGTCCCAAATATCTAGATCAGACTTGCGTTTCTTTGTACTTCTTTTTATTTCGTTTTCAAATTCATCAAAAGTACTTTCGCTTTTGTTCCTTGACTTTGACTTGAAGTCCTTTATTTGATCGCTTCTAACTGTTCTTGATCTCAAAGATATTGATGATTCATGTCTCTAATCAAAAATCAATTTAATTTTTTAAAAAAATTCAAATAAAATAATAAATGTTTGGGTTTGAACCAACATATATGTTTTTATGAACTTTAAACTTACTTGAAATTCAAATTGAGTTTTAAATGCTTCAGCCTGAGTTGCAAGTTTTTCTTGAATTAGTTTTTTTTCTTGTTCCATTTTTTCTGTTCGAACAACTAATAATTCTTGAAGTTCAACATTTTCTTTTTCAACCTGATTTAATTAATTTTAGTCTGGAATCAATATATCTTTGTTTTCTCGTTAATTAATATTAAATTTTACCTTTTGAAGTTTCCTTCTAACTGTAGCCACCTCACCAGTTCTCAAATTCGCTAATTCTTCTAAATCTGAAATTTTTTGCAATTTCTTCTTAAGATCATTTTTTAACTTTAGTAGTTCTTGACTCAGTTGGTTTTTTTGTTCTTTAACACTACTTCCAACAAGTGTGAGTATATCAACACTAGTTTCTTTGGACTCTGTGCTATCAACAGGACTGAGAACTTTCTTAGTATTGGGTTTTGTCCTTGTGTCAACATCATTACCAAAATGTTTTTGATTTGTCAACATCTTTGTAGTTTCATTTGGAATAAGAATGTTTTGGTTTGTATATACTGGTCTATTTTTATTTTTGTGGGTATTGTTTGGAGACAAAACTGGAAATACTGGTTTGCTGTTTCCATTCAGTTCTAATTGTTTACTTTTTGTTTGGTTTATTACTGGGAAATTATCATTGTTGCTTTTAGTTTTTCTATCTCCAAGAAATGAGCTTTTGCCAATAGTTTGTACTTCAGAAAGATCAAAATATTGGTTTGTTGTTGGATAGTTGCTTTTGTCCTCATTCAAAGAAGTTGATCTGGAAATTTTTGATACAGGTTCATTGTTTTTATAGTTTTTTTCTTTTTTGTAAATGGGATTAAAAGTTTGTTTGTTTTGGTACTGTTGGTTATCTTTCCCTATTTCTGCTTGTGATGCATAGTACTGTTGTTCAGTTTCCATGATTTTTTGTAGAGTTTCGGTGTCAAATTCAAGATCAAAGTCATCGATCTGATCATCAATGTCATATCTAGAGGATTGGTTATTGCTAGCATTTACTGAACTGTTTGAGTAAATATCTTGAGATTGGCTGTATATAACAGATACAACATTGTTTTCTTGTTGATCAGTTTTTTTAGGGGAGACATTTAAATTGACTAGATTCAAAGCTTTTCTGTTATTGTATCCTGTTCTAGCTCTAGTTTTGGGTTTATTGGATTCGTTTTTGCCGATTTCTCTAAACTGATTTGAGTTTGCAGAAATGGATCTAGAATTGTTGTTATTTAATATTGGATTGTAGTTGGAAGAGGTGTCAAATAGGGATTGGTTTTCAAGTTCTTGGTAGAAATCATTGTCTAAAAAGTTTTGAGAGTTTGGGTTGCTATTTCGAGCCATTAGAATGTTGGGGGCATATGTAATGACAACTGATAATATTAAAAAGTGTTTTGTAAAGAACAAGATGAAATATTTAACAGCTGTGATTCAACATTTTATAAAAAGAAAAATGATTTCTTGTGTAATGTTTTGCTGTAATGAAAAATGATAGTTTTTGCTATTTTATAGGCTGAAATTACATATTGTACATTTGGGCTAAACAAAAATTTTTTGTTTGAAAGATCAACTTTTTTAACCAAAAACTTTCAGTAGTCTTTTTTTATTCAATAAACATTTCTCAAAAATTATACTATTTAATTTGGTCAATAAAACAAAGAAAAACCGACGGAATACAAATCATTTATTTGAGGCAAGACCAGCGAGGAGTAAGAGATACATACAGTATTAGTCGACCAAGTCCGCGCTCTTAATTTACGTTCAAAATGAGGACTTAAGATGACATCCTCTGTACAACAATTGTACTGGAAAGAAATTCTCAATCAAGTTGAAAGCTGTAATTTGTATACAAAAACCATCCAGAGAAAAAAATAAAAGAAAGCATGCGAAAATTACTGGCTAGTTTTTAAAGTATTGAGATTTTTTGGTTTAAAACAGGAAAAATCAGACATTTCTCCAAATCTAATTGAACAATTGTTCCTTTGAATTTATAATACAACATATCACCATCATTTCTGTACAGGAAGATTCATTTTTAACCTAAACTTTCCACTGACTCCAAAGCTATATAAACTAAACCCCTTCCCACTTCCCACTTCCATCTTTTAAACCCATTCCCCTCAAACCAAAAATGAATAGAAATACCAACGACCAGCAAAACCCCTTCAAAAAATCAAAAATAGGTATTCAACCACTCTCCTTAGCTTTCACAAATACTAACATCACTCAAATGTTTTTTAGGTGGAAATGAAATCCCTTTACCAACAAGTGAACGCCTGGAAAAGATTATATTTGCTCTTCTGATATCTTTTCCTTCCGTAATGATGCCTGCTAGAATACCTGAACTCTATCACAAAATGAAAAACAGGCTATATCCCGACTTTTTTTTATTTTTCCATCCTTGCTTTGGGAAACAGGTTATTTAAAAACATTATAACTGATGAGGATAAAGAACTTGAATCTCTATACGCTAAGGAATCATTTGAACTACTGAAACAAGAGACAGATATTAGAAACCCTTTTTATCTATGGTCCATTGTAATATTATTTGCTCATTATGGCCGTGTACCGAATAACATACCTTACAGAACTTTAAAAGGTAAGCATTTTTTGAACTCAGTTTAGATTTCTCACAAACAAGCATTTGACGTATAATAACTATTCTTAAAATTTATTACAAATAGGATTAGCATCATCGTAAGTTAAAGCTAGCGTTCTTAATTGTAAAAGATTATATATATATGTTTTATTATAGATCTGTCAGAATATCTAAGATATATCAACTTGATTTATCAAAAATTGTGAAAATGAAATATACTGAAGAAGAGCTTGAGTTCAGAAGACGAGTTTTCTGGTGTTTTTACTGCCATGACAGACTTAGTATGTCATTTAATGGCTCATTTCCCACTATCCAAGATCGCGACATTGTGGTAAACCTTCCAAAAAACGATTTTTTGTGGAGGTACGGAGGTAAATGCAAAGAAGGACATCCGGAATTGGTGCTTTGGAATTACATTGCAAACCATTTGCATGCTGATCAATACCCAAAAGAAAAGCCTAAAGACTTAGTAAAAACGTTATATCTTCATGGAAAAGTAGCCCTTTTTGCAAGAAGAAGATGGATTACAAAAGTTTATGATCCTGACAATGACAATGGCCAACTTATAAGACTCATAAACAATTTAAGTAATTACAGTGATAATATTGTGATACCAAATCCTGTAGATTTTGAAAAAACCAAAGAGACTCACCAAAAGTATGAAAACACTCTTAGAATGACTATAGATACGGAAATTCAGATATTAAACTATGTATTCAATCAGATCCACAACGCAATGAAAATCACTCTGTATCAAACTGAAATGGTGAGGATAAAGGGAAGATATATGCATCCAGGAAGAGTGGTTTCTGCAAAAAACATAATTACAGAATGTGCAGAAAAACAAATAGATTTGCTACACAATTTCAACCAAGCTTTGCCTCTAAATCATAGCGAAAATGTTGCATCGCTTTGGACACTGGTAAGCGGAATAATGTGTCTGAATTTGATGGGTATCAACCCAAGTGGTAGGAGATTTGATGTTCCGTTAAAGTTAAAGCTGTTAACAAGTGAACATAAAAAAATCAGCAGCCAATCTTATCTTTTTGTTGTATATCCAATGTTTTTCGACCAAATATCAAAACAAATAGGAAAAGCTCATACAGAAAACAAAAAATACAACATGCTATTTGATGGTATGAAAAAGTTCTCTATTGATCAATCAAATGTGAATCCATGGCTGGTTTCAAAGTATGGATCGTATTTTGATGTTTTGTGCTGTTTTGGGAACTCTTTTTCTATACTAAAAATTAATGAATATTTGGATGTTGATGAATCAGTTATTGCCGCTTATTCTATGACTTCAAATGCTGTAACAGAAATTAGTGCTACAAACACTCGCTCCTATGAAGGGTTTCGACGCTTATTGACTGAAGATGATATTGCTAATGATATTCCAGCTTTATTATTAAGCACCAAAGGATCTTATGAAACCAACTTTGGGCTTTACAACAAGTATTCACAACTTTTGGAAAATTCATCCCCAAACTCCGTAAACTATTATTTTTCCCATTACATGATTGATGTATACTCGAACAGAATTGTGAAGGATGTTCGAATAACCCTGTAAACAATCAGAGTAGTCTCAAAGCTCAATCTAATATAACTAGCACTAGCTATAATTTTTGTAGCTTTATTGACAGGGTTGAAGATATAGAAGACGATGATGAAGGGGTTTTCTAATTCCACAATCTTATTTTTACCCACTTTTATTAAGGTTTTACTACTAGAAAGGATCTCGAACCTACAAAATAAATACAATACACCCAAGTATTTTAATTAGTTCTTTAAACTGGTTTGTACTTGAAACATCATCTGTTGTCTTTAAAAACTCTCAATCTTAACTATCGATATAAAAAAGAAACACGAGTTCAGTTTTATGTAAACTGAAATCAGATACTTGTTTCAAAATATATTAGTATTTGATTATTATACTCTTTTTGTTCCAGGCTATACGAAAATTATATTTAGCAATGTCTTTATAAAGTTTTAAAATATACCTGTTCAGAGTTTTGTATACAATAATTCTAATGTATTGAACTTTAAACTGACTTTTGATTTTGCGAATATACATAAAAGTGAAAATATAAAAGTGTGACATATGTGAACCTATACGAATTTTATCAGCTATATTAATATTTTGAGTTTTCCTAACGATCAAACCAATATTCTAGATTCAGATATTATAAATAAAATTAACCATCGCATAATCCTTAAAAAACTAAAGATTAGATCACGCGAGATAAATTTTACTCTAGGATCAAGATATTGGGTACAGAGATAGTCTAAGTATGAAAAATGGTGTGAACTTTTTCTTATTACTGTATGTTCATTTGTGATAACCAAAATAGTATATTGTAATAATTTATATGTATTGCAAACGAAATTGCAGCAAAGAGCTTTCACCACATTTTAATTCTTATTCAAAAGCTTGAGATATCTCAATAAATATTGACACTATTGAAAAATCGACTTGTAGCAGCTATTGATTTTGAGCCAGAGTGGGAAACATCAGAGTTTTTAAGGGTGGGAAATCATTCTAATCTTCATTTAGCAAGAATTCTACTCTCATTGGATTTTTTCTTTTTCTCTTTGACTTTTGTTCGTTTTCAAAACTTTCGGATGTTTTCTGAGATGGTTCTCCCAGTTTTTTGTTTTTCTGTAGTTTTGAGTTGTTTTTGGGAAGCTCTACTTTTACTATCAAGACTGATGGATCAAATGCAAGAGGTTTTTCATATAAAAGATCTAAAGTATGGAAATCAAAAAAGTATTAGGTTTTCAAGTTTTCTTAATCTAAAGTTATAACCTAGTACCATTAATATCAAAATATAAAAATATGAAACAATGTATTTACCTTCTATGTCAAAACCTGTATCAAACACAATAGATTTTTTGATTTGAAAATTATTTGTGAGATTCAGTATAGTTCTGTTTATTTGAGATAGATATCCTTCAGATAACTCCATTTCTTGTTTGTCTTTATCGTTGGGACTTTTTCTGATTTCTTTATAAGCAAAAATGTATAATCTATATTTTTCATACAGTTAGTGAGATGGGATAATAGAAAACAAACTTACTCATCCTGGGTAGCGTTTTTGGAAGGTAAAATTTCTCCCAAATACTCTCCAATATCAAGTGTTGAGAAATTTGCATTTCCGCAACAAAATGAATGGAAAAACGATCCATATTTTGGAATAGCCCAAGGTTCCAAATCGTGTTCTGATATTCCAAAAGGTTTCATGTATTCTTGTAAATGCGTATATTTCTTGTTGTTTTTACTTGCTTTTGTTTTGATTCCTACAATGTAGTTAACAAAGGCTAAGAATGAAGAAACCGTATCAGAATTTTTTTCAAAAGATTTGTAAACCGATACAATTCTATTGAAATAACCTGAATGTTTTTCCTTTATGCTTGGATCTTGAATAAAAAAAAAGTTGGTTAAACACAGCAATGAATTTAATGACCACGCGATATGTGGAAATCCTTGGTATTCGCTTTGAATGTTTTGGGTATACCATTCCAAAAGCTCCATTTGTTTAATGCTGGCATCGATACATTGTTGTTTAGCTGCTTTTACTCTTTCAGGACGAATTTTTATACCAAAATCTCTAACCAGTTCAGATTGATACAAGTATATAAACATGCTATAATAAAAATGTCTTAGAAGATGATTTGCAATATGATTTTCTGTTTCTAATAGTAATTTTGCAGTTCCTTTATACTCCTCATATTTGTCTTTTATAGTAGGAAATCCATCACCAAGTACTTCATCCATTTTATCTTTGAGTCTGTGTAGTTGGTTGATATACAAAACAAGTCTCAGGTTTGCACCATCTTCGTCAAAGCGATCTTTTCTCCATCTTTTTGTAACAAAAGTTGTTATATTTTTGTGTAGACTATAGGTATTTACTATCAAGTAATGGCAATCTACAGGGTTATTTTCATCTGATGGATCATTGGCAATAGCATTTAGTAATCTGAGTTCTTCGTCATTGCAACCCTCAAAACTCCCACCGTATCTGTATTTAAAATCTTTTCTTGGGAGATCCACAACAATATCTCTTTGTTCAAATGCAATAAAGTTTCCATTGAATATGTAATTACCGGTGATATTAAAATAATACACCCACCAAACTCTTCTTCTAAATTCCAAATCATCCTCAGTATATCCATATTTACCTTTAACCAAGTTTTTGTTGATATCGAGTTGGTATAACCTAGTTTTCTTGGCGGTTCTAAGTAAAACATTTATTGAAATATGTTAACTTATACTGATAAATATAGTGCACTAAGATACTTACATTTCCGCAATATCTAAACAATTCCAAGAATAGGGTTAAATTGAGAATGAGCAAATAGATTCTAATACCGATGGTTTACCTTTGGCTTGAATGATAGATTCTCCATCAGATACTTCATAGGTATATTGAATAACAATCAAGCTAGCCCAAATAATAAGTGGGTCGGAAATGTCTGTTTCGTTTTTCATTAGTTCAATTGATTTTGTTGCATATTTAGTTCGAAGCCGTTTGTAATCTTCAGTTTTGTTAGGGATAATATATATTATTCCAGCAGCTAATACAGCTAAGATAAAATAATTTGGGTATTTTCTGTTTGTGAGCTTGTTTATGAATTCGGGAAGGCGCATTGGAATCATAGTTTCTGGGAAAACTTGTGGAAGAATTAGGGATAATTCTTTCAGTTTATCTTTGTTTGGGACTGGTAAGCCATGTATTGTATCTATAAAGAGTTATAGAATAGTAAAAATATATTTTAGCAATTATTTACCAGTAAAGAAATCTTTAGAACTTTCAAATTGATTTGTATTCATGTTTAAAGAATAAGAAGAAAAGGAGTTTAAAGAAAAGAGGAAACTTGTTTTTTATCGGTTCGTTGAACAACGAAACCTAAAATAGGATTTGTTAATTAAATCAAACTCGGGCAAGATATCTTTTTATCAAATATATTACTTTAATGGTATAGTTGAACGCTAATATGCGAATAGTATTAGAGCTTGTCATCATCTTGAACACAAGCAGATTTTGAACAAGTAGCAAATTAGAAATGATAAAAAGTAAACTGTTTATAAAGCATGTTTTTTAATAATAAGAAATGTCATTCCTATAATCTAGTGGGCTTAGCTGACGTGTATCACACCAACTTCGGAAGTATCTTGAAAGGTTTGATTGGACCATCAAATCTTGGAAGTTGCACCAAATAACTACAAATGGAAACCAACAAAAATACTCGAGTTTGAGTCATCCTTACCAAAAGAAGAATGTTTTGATGAATTCTTTCATTTTGTTTCAAAAATTTTGGAAATGATTTATTCTATTACCTATTGAATCATTATATAGCTTAGTGAATAATATTGTTGGCCAACTAAAAGGAATAGTTTCCATTATTGTATCTATAAGCAACACTTTGGATGGATAGGAAGTCTATAGTGAGGCGGAGTGGGTTGGATAATGGGTCATCGAGGTGATTTTTGAAACGTTTTCAATCAGTTTTTATCTTGACTTTGGCTTTTTATAACTATTGGTTATCAATAAACCAACTTCACAAGTCAAGAAAAAAACTTGAAATAAAGAACGCGTTTATCAACTTTTATAACTTGGACGATTCTTTTCAAATCCAAATTTAATCCAAACAATGACATCCAACAATTTCAACCTTTCAAACATTTCAGAATTTAATCAACTTGCTTTACTTACTGCAGGACTGAAGCTTTTATATGACGATATTAAAAATATCAAGATTGAAACAGAAAAATATACTCTTACTAATCAATCAGTATTAAAAACAAATTCTAAAGATATTAAAGCAAAAACTCTAAGATCTGCTTTTAAAAGAATACATGAGGTTCAAACAACAGATTCTCTTCCAGGATTTAATTCCAACAAAACTCCAAAGGGTAAGCAATATTCTCTAAATTAACAGAATTCAATTTTTACCATTTCAAAAAATAAAATAAGGGGTTTTACTATATAAAATTTAGGCGAAAGAATTCCATATGAATCAAAACTGGCGAAAACGAATAAATCTAAAAAATCTAAATTTGAAAAGGGTATCAGAAATAAAGGTAATTTAACAAACTATGGAATTCTTTTTTATTAAAATCCTACTTTGAGATAGTCTATGGACTTTTAAATATTAATGTTGTATTTTATAGAAATCGATACACGAAAAAGATCAAATCCTGGGTCAGATCCTAGTTCGGATGATTCAGTTCGTTCAGTAGTTTATTCAGTTTCCAAAAAAATTGGTAATAGTATATCACAAACAAGCCAAGGCTTTAAACAAACGTCTAAAACACCAAAAAGTTACTCATTCGACGAACGACTATTAAACAAAACAAAAAAGAATGAACCTTTAATTGATCAAAACGCTAACAAGGGTTTTAAAAATCAACAATCCATACCGCAATCTTTTAAAAGCAATAGCACTTTTTCGAATATTTTGGGATTTAGATATAAAATAATTAAGCACGCAGGAAGTGGTGAGTTTAGCGATGTTTATTTTGCAAGTGATTTATATATAAAACCTTGTGATATAACAACAGAAAGCGAGTATAAGCTTGTGGCGCTGAAAAAAATGAAAAAGGGGGACAATATCATTGGAATCTCAGAGTACTTGAGTTTCAGAAAACTCTGCCGTAAGGAATCTTATGCCCTAAGAAAGTCTATATTGTTGTATAATGATATTTTCAGATACTCTGAATCATCTTCAATTTTGAAAAACTATGAAAATGAACAATACCGATTTGATACCAATGATATCGATAACACTATAGTTTTAGTCACTGAACCTTTACTAGGCGGACTCCTGACAACATCTCTTTTCACTAGGTTCGAAAAAATGGAACATAGTTTTTCTGATCACAATGTATTCATTTGGAATAAAATGAAGCTTGTTTCAAAAATATTCCGACAGATATTGGTTGCTATAAATGTTTTACACAACAACGAAATCATCCATTCTGATGTAAAGCCATCAAATGTCATGTTTATTTCTGAAGGTATGTGGGATTTATTGATATTCGAAAAAATAACGCTTTTCAATTATTCTAAATATTTTGAATACTTTAAATATTTGTTTAATGAATATTGAAATTTTTTTTAGAATCTTCTGGAGTCAAATTGATAGATTTGGGAAATGCAACGAGTTTTGAAAATATTCACTTTTATTTTGGATCCTTTGAGATACAATCAATTTGGTACAGGGCACCAGAGGTAAGACCAAAACAAGAATGTTCTTTCTTTTTGAAAACATTTTATCATTTATTAATTTTGAGTTTTGGATAAGGAATATTAATTTGTATTTTAATTATGTTTAGGTTGCTATGCATATAAAGTTTGGTCCTGAAATAGATGTTTGGTCTGCAGGTTGTGTTTTGTGTGAGCTTTGGACCCTAAAACCTCTTTTTACACCAAAGAACAATGATGATCTAATTGGATTTATTAAAGATCTTCGAGGTCCATTTCCAAAACACATGAAATCACAAAATAATATCCCTTCAGATGAAGCTATACACACAAGCAATACAAATGAATCAGTATTGAATGAGCTTCCAACTCCTACTTCAGATAACGGTGGGATGTACTATAGAAATGATTCAAATATATACAACTATGAATGGAATGCTCTTACAAGGTAATTCAATATTTTATTTATTTTACTGAGATTGATTTTTCTAAATGTTAAAACTGAATTTCGTTTATGAAATATTTTAGAATACAAGTTCTTTGTAAAGAACTTGACTCTGATTGTTCAGAATTCTTATCACTTGTGGATATGTTGTTACAGATAGATCCCAAAAAAAGAATATCGGCTAAAGAGGCTCTCAACCATCCGTTTTTTGAGAAATATCTGTAAAGATGTACATTTAATATAAAAGTTCTTCGAATTAACTTTTTATGTGCTAGATTTTTGAATTGTAAATATATGGAATAAATGGTTTGCTTATATACAGCGAGTTTTTATTATGAATCTAATGTTTTGTTTCTATCTATTTAATAACAGCAAAATTCTTCGGAATAATTCTATGTTTGTATCTAGTTTGCTGACCAGAAACATATGCGACCATCTTCGCCACCTGAAATCGCCTTGTGACCTGCAAAGTCCCAGTTTATGCATCGTACAATATCTGTGTGGCCGCCAGTTAGCGATTGTATAGGATGCAATCCATCAACATTGACATTGTACAAATAAATGTTCCCTTCAATATCGCCAGCATTAAGGTATAGATTGGAAGAGTTTGTGTCATATGCAGTAGAAATAGCATAATCAATAATAGTGCCTTTGCTTTGATCTTCGTTACATATAGAGCCGAGATCAGATATCATTGTACTGTCTTCATACCACAATGACAGGGTATTCATATCAGAGATACTGTATAAAAATTCTGAATTTGGACCAAAGTACCCAGCTTGTTGAACAGAAACGTTGGTATTGCATGAATATACCATTGCATCATTTTCATCCATTGTATTCAAATAATCATACAAGCACACTAAACCATCAGTAGATGCAGACATAAACTGTCTAGGTTTTGAAGGGTGACATTTAATCTGAGTGATATCATTGTTATGAGATTCAGGAAACATGGTTATTTGTTTGTTGGATACTCTAGCATCCCAGAAAAATATTGCAACGTCAGAATCAGCATTTGATGTCAAGTCACCAAAGGTGAATTTGGGTATGTTGTTGCGAGTATATTGCTCACTTCCTGCAATAATGTGTTGTTGATCACAGGTAATGTCGAAAGATAATAAAGGGTATGGAGCCATGAATTCTTGGACGGGAGAAGATGTATTAGTTCTGAGATCCCATACTTTTATTAGGTTGTCTAAGCCACAAGAGACGAGGTTGTTGTTCTTGAGTTTGATATCTGATATTGGACCGTTGTGGCGGCCTATTTCTGATACAAGGGAGAGGGTTTGGTAATCGAACAAATTTATACTATTGGCTGAAGTAGAAGCTGCGATTCCAAAGCCTGTTCCCAGAACATTCTGTACGTATTGAGGTTGATTGTTTTGATTCGGTAGATTGATTGAAGCCACGCAGTTCATTTTTATTTTTGGCGATCAAAGAGGTATAGTATTGATTATGGAAGATCAGTTTTATGAAAAGTTTGAGTTTGATCATTTAAAAATTTTGGAAAAGATGAGAAAAAAAGCTGAGACAAGTATGATTGGATGGTTTTAGAGATTTATTATTTGACAGGTTGAGATTGTCTTAATCAGAAAAAAGTGTGTCCAATAAACAATAGACGTGTCAGTATTTAATTTTGATGTTTGGGTTTTCTACAATAAGCGTTTTGATTTCAATTCTCTTTTCTCTTCAAAACTCTAAACTCAATCGAAAGTTTACCACTTCTTCCGCTCACCAAATCCTGAACATACTGGTTGTTTAGCCATCTCAATCAATTATTATTTTGGCTAATCTACCATATCCAACTTCATCATTTGTACTTATCTATTCTATCTCTCAAACTCAAAACTTTTAATCTAGGTTAGCCTCTTAATCTATTATTTATTACACATATTTTTCTCAAACACTCTCTACTTCCTCCCACACGCTCATCTAAATTTTCAATCTCCAATCTGATTCAAAAAAAAACTATTTAAATTACTGTGAAGAATTATATTAATATAATATCAAATTTTTAGACTTTTTTTTGAAAGGTGTTCCATAAAGGATTTTCAAATTACTCAAATTTCCAACCAAGGTATTTGCTTCAAAATTAATCTCTAACTTTTACTGTCAAATTCCATCTAATATTGCTTATATTTAATTTAGTCTTATAGATTTATTGATAGATCGCATACCTAAATGAGTGGCAGAATACCTGAAAGACCTCAGTTCAATGCTGAGGAAACGTATCAAAGAAAAGGCAGTCCTTTCATGGGAACAAGTCCAATTGCTAATCTTTCATCACAAGCCCAGGCTACAGTAGCCCACCCCGCATCTTTAAAACCACAATCAACCTCTACCCAACCTGGATTTGGCACAGGATTTAGACCCTCTAATCCACAAAATGTACGTCCCATTTCTCCCAGCAATAGACCAACAATGTCTCCCCAAAATCAACCAGGAATTCCACCAATGAGACCAGGCCCTGGAATGCGTCCAGTACGACCTGGAAAACCTGTGATTCATATGCCCAACCAACCCCCTCATTCTAGACCCCAAGGATCGCCTAGAGTATTGTCCCCTGTTTCTCAAAATCAACAACAATATCCTCAAAAACAGAATTTTTATCCCCCTCACCAAGGTCAACAACAACAACATCCAGTATCAGGATATAGTGCCATGACTGATCCAAATCCTGGGTATGCCCCACACCAACAAAATTATTCACAACCTCAACAACCTCCTTACAATGTTGGTTCTCCAAACGCTTCATCTACCAACGTTGACAGTCAAAATTTTTCGAATATTCCACAACATGGCTCAAAAAGAAGACAATATCCTGCACAGGCTGCCTCTGTCTATTCAGAAAATATAATTTCGAGCGCACCAAAACCTGGAAATAAAAAGAATCTACCAAAGCATACTGGAGAAATAAAAAATATTACCAATGATTATAATAGTGCGCCTTTTGGAATTGCTGGTGCAGACTTATTTGTACCTGGTGAATATAATCCATCTATTCCTGCCATCCCCAAAAACACGACAACGTCGACAGGATATCCTGAAATTACCAGACAAGGAAGCACCGGTTTGCAAAGGTATCCTAGTGTTCAAAATTACAATGAAACATACCCTGCAACTCAATACGGTCAACAAGAAGCACCAGTCACCAATGCTGTTGCTCCAGTTGACTCAATGGCAACCCAATTTGGCTCTATGAGCTTTGGATCTGGAAACCCTAACTATCAAGTCAATGTACTAGCAGGACATCCTCAAATCCAAGAACTTGAAGCGCCACCACCTCCAATCACTTTACCAGCTGGAATACCATGTTGTCCATCAGAAACTCATTTACTTCCACCAATACATAAAAGGTCAACTCTCAATGCGATCCCAAAAACTGATAAATTATTGAAAAAATCTAAGCTGCCATTTGGAATTTTGTTAACCCCATATTTTGAGCAGGAAGGTATCCCTCCTCCGCCCACAGTCAATGAAATTGTTCGCTGCCGCAGATGTAGATCTTACATCAACCCATACGTTACTTTTATTGAAGGTGGCCGCAGATGGAAGTGTAATCTTTGCGAACTCGCCAATGATGTACCCATGTTCTTTGATTACGACAGCATTGCCCAAACCACAAAGAATAGGTGGGAACGCGCGGAACTTCTTAACTCTGTTGTTGAGTTTGTTGCCCCTGCAGACTACATGGTCCGACCTCCTATGCCACCTGTGTACTTCTTTATCATAGATGTCAGTTATCCTTCCATACAGCTAGGTCTCCCAGAAGTGATCGGTAATACGATTTTAGAAATATTAGACAAACTTCCCAACGATGAAGGTCGTACAAAAGTCGGATTTATAACAGTTGACTCCTCGCTGCATTTCTACTCGATAAGACCAGAGGGTTCAGAACCCCAAATGATTGTTGTTGCTGACTTTGATTCTGTATTTATCCCTTCACCAACAGATCTTCTAGTCAATCTTTCAGAATGCAAGGAAGGAATAAAGTCTCTTTTAGCAAAACTTGGACAGATGTTCAGTAAAAGTCATGTTGTAGGAAATGCTGTTGGACCCGCATTGATGGCAGCTCAAAAAATTCTTACTCCAACTGGAGGAAAGATAATTTTACTCCAAAGCTCAACCCCCACTATAGGAGAGGCTGCCCTTACTCCCCGCGAAGAAACAAAGATCTTAGGTACACCACAAGAATCGGATGCTCTCAAACCACAACACAATTGGTACAAGAACTTTGCCGCAGATTGCTCCCGATTCCAAATCGCTGTTGATACTATTTTCTTTGGGCACCAACCTATGGATATTCAAACCATAGTTTGTTTGTCAAGATACACAGGCGGATCTATGTTCTACTATCCCACATTTATGAGTACCCGTGAGCCTGAAGTTAGGAAGTTTAAAGAAGAAATTACCAAACACTTGTCTGCACGTGTTGGTCTTGAAGCTGTTATCCGTGTTAGAGCTTCACGCGGACTTCGACTGGCAGCTTACTATGGTCATTTCTTCCTTCGATCATTGGATCTTTTGGCGTTGCCGTTTGTTACACCTAACCACAGCTATGCAATTGATGTTGAAATTGAAGAAAGTCTTACAGGTGCAGTTGCCTATTTCCAAACGGCGTTATTACACACTGCATGTAATGGTGAGCGTCGTATTAGAGTTTCTACTCTTGCAATTCCAACTACTGAAAATATCCACACTATTTTCCATCATGCTGACCAAGTTGCAATTGCTGCTCTTCTTGCGAAAAAGGCAGTTGATCGGGCCCTAGTTTCCAAACTCCAGGATGCTCGAGATGCTATAAAATACAAATGTCTTGAAATAATGTCTGCTTTCAAAACTGAATGCACTCAGTCATCTTCAGGAGCTGTTACTCAAATTAAAGTTCCAAGAAATTTACAACTCTTGCCTTTACTTACTTTATCTATCCTAAAGCACACATCGTTGCGACCAGGAAACACAATTTCGTTTGGTAACAGGATAGCTGCCATGGCTTCAATCACTGTTCTTTCACCAGAAATATTAATTACACCATGTTTGGTTCCAAGATTATATGGATTACAACTAGGCGCAGACTTTGAGTCGTCGATACTACCAGTATTCCCATCAGCAGAATCGTTAAGCTACCAGGGTGTGTTCTTGCTTTATGACGGACACAACATATTCTTGTGGCTAGGACGTGATGCCAATCCAGAGTTAGTACACTCATTACTAGGAGTTGATGTTAATAGATCTGTTCCATCAGGAGTGATTTCCCTTCCTGTTCTAACTAGTGAGGAAGATGGACCAAATAGCCCACATATTCTAAACAAGTATGTCAACCAACTTGTTACGGCTTTGGGTATCCAAACACGTGGCTTGTGGAGTCCAATAACATATATTTGTAAAGAGAATGGAGAGCCGCTCTTAAAGACATGGATGCATCAACGACTTGTACTTGATCGCGATCCAAGTCTACCAAGTTATCAAGAGTTTATTGGGGAATCTCGGGACAAAATCAATAGGGGAAGTTTCTAGGTTTGCTTCAAACTCTACAGATTGAAAGGCACTAAATAACCTCTTTTACTGTTGGTAAACCAGTTTTTATAACTAATCAATATTTACAAAAATACATTTTATTTTGATGAATTTTCTAATACATATAAGAAACTATTTGTTTTCTATCAACA
>MBFT01001051.1:32515-44766 GCA_003086725.1 Furculomyces boomerangus | reverse complement strand
ACTACTATTAGATTCAGAACCAGATTCATCTGAATTGTCTGAATGGTGTTTTCTGCTTTTTTCTTTATGCGATTTATGTCTTTTGTGTGATTTTTTACTCTTTTCTTTTTTCGAGTTTTTTTCTTTGCGTTTTTTTGTAGCAGAGCTGTAAGCATCAACAAGTTCTTCGGAAATCAGGCTATTTCCTTTGGTTAAATGCGATAATTCTTCATAATCCTCTTTTGGATCATAATCCTCTTGAAAATATCTATCCATACGCGAGCTTCCTGCAAGCCCCCTCCCTCGAACTTTAATAGTACGGTTTTCGGGAGATTTAGTTTCTACATCTAAATTAAAAATTGTCAAATTGTAAGAGAAAGTAACAGTAGATATGAGATAAAGTAGAAATTTATAAAAGGTGGGTGAATTTACATTTTGAAACGTTTCTTCTTTTGTGACTAGAATCTTCTTCATACTCTTTTTGTTCCAATCGTTCGACATTTTTGCTTTTTGGGTTTTGTAAATCTATAACTGAATCGTTATGTCTTTTAGTTTGTGATAAAAGTGTATTTAGAAACCATTTATTAGTTCTAGGCGGACCAGACCTAAAAATTGATTAGTATTGATTAAAAATGTCAATTCTTACGAAACCCGTGGTTTTGCAAAAGCCTCAAATCCCATCTGTTCATAACTCGCATACTTTTCACGTGCCTCCTTCTCGAGTAATTTTGAAATGTGATTATCAAGGTTACTGTCATCAACAGCACTGAAATCTCCACCAACTGAAGCCTTCATCAAATTCCTGACTACCGTATCCAATGCAGAATCATTTCCTGTTTTAAATTTCATTACTGATAGTAAATTCTAAAAGTATATAATAAATGGAATATGGAAAAGCGAGAAATAAATTTTTAGAAATATATTTGAAAAAAGGTATTTCTTACCGAGTGTAGTAGGGAAAGTAAAGTTTTTGAGGATAATAGTGAAAAAGTTCACGTGAACTAATACCACACTTGCACAATTACAGTTATATTAAATTCTAAGAGTTTTGTATTGATACAGTGAGGAATATAAAACAGCTGTTAAGTTCACGTGAGGGTTTGATGTTTTAGCCTGTGGCAAAATATCTTTTCTCTATAGAATGTTGGGTTGAAAATTGAACAAACAATTCGATAGAATGAAATTCTTTGTTAGCATTATCATTCACATTAATTCCTTATATTTCACACATCTTTCCCTTTTTTCCAACTTCCAATCTCTTTATCCCAACACTTTTTTCCAAAGTCTTGTATGGCTGCATGCAACAGGAACCCCAAATAATGTAATTTTACTCAAAATCAGATTCTCTTCAACACAACCAAAATCGCTTTTTACCCATTTAAACTTTAATATTTTATAACAGCAAAAAACAATCGCCTTTAGGATTACAAATCTATAAAACCAAGATATTAAAACACAAACAGTAGCCAAACCCTTCAAATTATCCAATAATAGCTGTACTTTTCGGTTTTCTATTCCAAATGTTTTCAAAATTAGCAGAGAAAAAGATTCATTTCGGAGGTAGTTTTAAGCTTAAAGAAGAAAAGAAATTCAAAAACCTTTCTGATACTTTTTCTAATAAGCTATGGAACCCCAAAACTTTGTGTACTCTTGGAATCTCTGGGAAAATCACTACTGCAGCACACGATCCCATCCAAAACTTGATTGCAGTAGCAACTGAATCTGGAAATATTCATATATTTGGAACTCCTGGAGTTTCCAGCCAACCAGGAAAATTAAAAATAGCTCAAGATGTCCCTATTATCTATTTAAAATTCCATTCAGGATATCCCATTATCATAGCTGTAGATACTCTCAACACAATAACCATATTTGACACCTACAAACAACGTTTTTGCGGATCTTATACCGCACCAGATATAATCACATGCGTTGAAATTATTGATGGAACACCATGGCTCCTCGTGGGACAAGACTCTGGTCGAATATACATTTTAAACATTGAAAAATGTATAAAGTCCGATTTTTCAATTTCATTTCTTGGTAAAGGATATAAACAACCCATAGCATCAATAAAGACATTTCCCGGATCACAAACTCAATTTGTTATAGCTTACCTGGACGGCCAGTTGGTTGAATACAATCTAGCAGAGAAAATTGTAGTTGGAACATACCTGCCTACTCCAAATATGAAACTAAAAGATAATAGCGAAAACTTGGATTCTTATAAGCTTACAAATATTACATTTAACCACGATGGGAAAAGGTTGGCCGTCTGCTTTGAAAATGGCCTTATAGAATCTTATTCCGTCGAAAAAAACAAAATCCACAAAAAAGAAACAATAATTTCTGTTGAAAAACAAACTGACAGCAGTATCGACAATAATGGCTCTGAACCACAAGATAATTTGTTTTATTCAGATTTAACCTGGTGTGAATTCAAAATGAAAACTGGGTCTTATATCGTAGCATCTGTTGGTGCGAGCCAATGGGAACGGAATAAAATCATCTTTATTGAAGCTGATGGCAATGAACATAGAATATTCGACCTGGGAATGCCAATACTTTATATGTCTCTTTTGCAACCCCATGAAATTGGAAAAAATTCTGATGAATGTTATTTAAATGTCGTTATGGATGATGGCAGCTTAAATCTCTATGAATTTTCAGAACTCGGGATATTCGACATCGAATATCAAATGAAACAAATATATCTCCCAAACTCTTTAGAATGGTCGAAAACTTCACCTCTAGTTTTGGATATTTTTCCCTTTTCAGAAACTAGTACTGTGATAAGTAGGATGAAATCATATGTTGATGAAAATGGGTTTTCAAGTATACTTAATGGAGGTTTACTTTTAACAAATAACAACAGAAATAGTACTGAAAACCAACCTTTTCCAATGGATGATATTTTTGATATCCATCGGCTTGATAGAAAAGATCCAGAGACACAAACTGAAATAGCAATCACATATGGAGAAAATGGATGTATAGATATTTGGAATGTTGGTAAATCAACACCTGCCTTGATATCAAAGTCTGAAATCAACTTTAAAGAACTAAGCGAATATTATAACTTGGAACTAGTCCCATGCAAATTTAGTTTTAATGAGAATAGCAATTTCTTGGCAATTGGAACTAAATCAGGAGCTGTTTTGGTTTATTATATTGGGGAAAATCCACCAGAATGGATTATTAAAAATTATAAAGAACAACCACCACTAAACTCACCAACCAATGGTTCTCTTTATAAGGGCGAAAGATCCGCGAGTTCAGGTTATAGTTACGGAAGCCAAGTATCAAGAGAAACTAGCGGGGGCTCTCACAGTAGTAATTATAGCCAAAAAAATAAAGATTTACATCCAGGAAGTTTGCTTGAAAGAAATGGAGCTCGCAATAGTGTTCATTCAAATGTCGGTTTAAGTCCCGGAAATACGCCTAAAGCAGATGATGCAAATCCAATCAATCCATTTATGCTAAAGATGAATCACGAAACTCCAGAAAATTCTAATTCTACAAATACTGAACATGAAATATTACCGAAAAAAGTAAAGAAAAATAGTTTTTCTTCAGGATTTAGTAAAATACTAAGGATTTCTGAAGGGGAACATTCAAAAATCGCTGAAAACTCGTACAAAACAAAAATAGAATCAATGCCATTGAATGATTTAGCTACAAACGAAAAAGAAGCACAAATAGTTTATCCCATTTCAATAATAACTCACCACAAATACCCGATTTCTAGTTTAATTACTACATCATCAGAACTAGTGTATGTAGCTGACTCACATGGATTGATATCTAAAATTGATATTAAAAACGGCTCTGGAAGAACATGGACATTGAATGAAAGTCCGGATTCAATACAACCTGCAACATTTTTAAAACAAACTAATATTAAAATTCATAAGGAATCAGATTTGAAACCCGTTTTAATTGCCGGAACATCGAAAAGTCATATCAAAATTTTTAGGGACTATGAAGGTAAGCTTTGATAATTTCTATTAAATGCATTAAAACTTTTATTTTAGGAGGAACACATCAACCAATTTCTTTGGATGTGCCTGATATAGGAAAAATAATTTACATTGATTCTATTTTGGCTCAAAAAGCAGAATCTTTGGATGATGGAAAAACGAGTAAAGAACAAAAAAACTACTTTTTGTTAGTTTGTGGCGAAATGGGTATAGTGATATACTTCAATTTGACAAACAAGGTATATGCACACATCAGCATGGCGGATTATGAATACTCTCGAATTGTTGCCTCCAAGATTTACAGTGACTCTGGTAAGATGATTATAACTTGGGGGAGATATTTGATTGTGTTGGCAAAGCTGGTGATTTTATTAAAATGTGGCAATAGTAGATCAATTGATGTTTTTGGAAATATTGGATGACTGTGGGAAAGCGTATGCATTTTCAATACCTAAGCTTGAGCTTTTGTTGAAATCTGAAATTGATTCAAGTATTCTTTCAGAGTAAGTGTACATTCTTGTGATTATGAATAACCAATTTTGAATATTAGATTTTCAGAATATTATTTCTCATCTGATGGAGGAGTTTTTGCTTTATCTATTGACAAAAAACTTATCCATTACAAATTGTTTGAATCTTCTAAACAGAAAACTGATACTAAAAAAGCAATAGTTTTCAATCAACATATTTTCAGTGGAAGAAAGAAGGAAGAAAAGGAGCATGAAAAAGGATGGTTATGGAGAATATCAAGTTCTGATTCCAATGATCTTTCATTCCTCGAAAAGAACTGTAGAAACATTTTGGGAAAATATTGTACTTTACCAAGCTTTGTTGATAGTTCGAAATCAATTCATGGAATTAATAATTCAAGTTCACCAGAACAAAGAGATTCAAGAGAACCTGATGACAACCAGAAAAGTACAGATGGAAACCATCATATGCTCAGCGAAACTACGAATAAACTAATAGAACGAGGCGAACGACTTGAACAAGTCAACGAATCTACATCTAGGATGGCAAATGCTGCAAGTGATTTTTTGAACGATATCAGATCACATAATGCAAAACAAGCCAGCAAAAAATGGTGGCAAATATAATATACAACTTTTTAAATAAACATTTAAATATGCTAGTGTTTTTGATTGTTTAGTGGTTGGTGAGTAAACATTGGTATGTAATTGATGATTGTATTGAGAATGTGAATACTCTTGAACAAAATTATGTGTAAAGTCAACAATTGAAGCGTGATTTGAAAAGGGACAATTTTAATGTTTATGAAGGTAAAAAATAATAGGGGGTAGCATGTGAAAAGTGTAAATTTCACATGAAAACGATTTATTGATTTGCAAAAAAAGAGTTTCTATTTGTTGTTTATTGATGAACATGAAAATTGAATTTTCATGCAACTTGAGGTTAAAAAAGTTTATAAATAGGATAAACAAAGTTCTTTCTTGTTTCTCTTACAGATTTGAGCAAAAAAAAAACACAAGGTTCGAAAATGATAAAGTATGTATTTTAAAATGTATATTGCATTATTAAATTTTTGTTTTTTATAGTCCTATGGAATGTTTAGCAAGGGAGAGGGCCAACCCGTCTTTTGATGTCGAAGACATGGAAAACCTTATTGACGGAGGAAAACAAGTTACCGAGGTAGTGTTTAAAAGTTTGTGGTAAAAATACAATTTGATTTTTTTTAGGTGAAAAAGCAAATGTTTATGGAGATGGAAAGGGATCAAAACTGGGTTATTGAAGACTATCCAAACTTGACAATGGAAGAAACTCGTGAACGAGCAATGAAAAAAGTTAAGAATTTGGCTGATAAACTAATGTCCGAACCAAAATCGAAGTTTACGCTTAGAATGAGTTTAATTAGTGTTGTTGATCCTGGTTTTTGGACGAGGTTTGGTGTCCACATGGGATTGTTTTTAGGAGCAGTTCAAGGACAAGCAACTCCATCCCAACTAAACTATTGGGCACAAAAGGGTGCATTTTCTTTGAAAGGAATGTACGGATGTTTTGGAATGACAGAGTTGGGTCATGGATCCAATGTTGCAGGATTGGAAACTACTGCTACATTTGATAAAGAACGCGACCAATTTGTTATCCACACTCCAACACTTACAGCAACGAAGTGGTGGATTGGTGGTGCTGCACATTCAGCAACACATTGTTCCGTATTTGCCAGATTGATAATTGATAATAAGGATTATGGTGTGAAAACATTTATTGTTCCATTACGAAACCCAGAAACTTGGGAACTGTTGGCAGGAATAAGTATTGGTGACATTGGAAAGAAAATGGGAAGAGATCAAATTGATAATGGATGGATTCAATTTACTAATGTCAGAATTCCAAGAAGTTATATGCTTATGAAACATACAAAAGTATCTGCATCTGGAAAGGTTTCTGAACCACCCATGGCTCAGTTAGCTTATGGAGCACTTATTATGGGCCGAGTTAGTATGGTAGAAGATTCTGCAAATGTTGCAAAACGTGCCCTTACAATTGCAATTAGATATGCTGCTGTAAGACATCAATTCAGTAATGGTCCACCTGGTTCACCAGAAACTAAACTGTTGGATTATGTTACCCATCAACACAGACTCCTACCTCTCTTGGCACAAACTTTTGCTATTGGATTTGCTGCAAAAAAATTGACTGCTCAGTTTGATAGCTTGATGAAAAATCTCCAAAGTGCACGCCCTGGAAGTGATGTAAAAATGCTTCTTCAGGACCTCAAAGAAACACACTCTACTAGTGCTGGACTCAAAGCGTTTTGTACTTGGACCACTTTGAACATTATTGATCAGTGTAGACAGTCACTTGGTGGGCATGGATATTCGGCATATGTTGGGCTTTCGGGATCTTATCAAGATTTTGCTGTACATTGTACATGGGAAGGTGACAATACGATTCTTATGCTTCAGTGTGGAAGATTTTTGGTGTCTTCTGCAGATAAGTATAAGAAGGGTTTAGCAGTTCCAGAAAATTTGAGATATTTGGAAAAAGCAGGAACTTCAGAAAAGTGGTCGAAATGTGAAACACACGATCCAGAACTTGTTTGTTCAATTGAATCGCTTAAAGAAGGTTGGGCATGTGTTTCTGCTTATGCCATTCTTAGAGCACATAAGCTTTACAAAAAACATGTTGATTCTGGTCTAACCCAAGACCAAGCTTATGAAGCATCATCAGCTGCTCGTCTCCATGCAACAAGAATGCATATCACTGCATATTTATTCCACTGTCTTGCCGACGCCGTAAACCTTCCAGAGTGCAAACCGGGCTTGAAGGGACCAATAACCCAACTTGCACTTTTATACGGAGTTAGTACAGCTATTCATAATAGTGGAGAGTTCTTGATGTGTCAATACTTTGATTCAAAGCAAGTGAATGTTTTAAAGGGAAAACTTGATGATTTGTGTCAATCAGTAAGAAAAATAGCTGTGCTTCTTGTTGACTCGTTTGGATATACAGACTATGTTGTAAATTCACCACTTGGACGCTACGACGGGAACGTTTACGAATCATACTTTGGAACTGTAAAGAAGTTGAATCCAGTAAAGAAAGTTCCCTATTTCGAAACCATTATTAAACCATTAATGACAAGATCTTTGGAAGCTGAAGAAGGTCATGAATTGGAAATTGATCTTGAATAAAATTTGCAGATTTTTATATTTATATTTTTTTTTCCTTTTTACTAATAACTAATAAAATGAAAACACAGGAATTTTATTTACGTTACTAGTAAGTATCTTTTGTATAAACTCGACTAAAAAAACTAATAGTGTTGGACACGTTGGAAAGTTTGGACATGAATTCCTAGAATTTGAAATCAATTCTGACGGACTCATTCGGTATGCAAACAACTCGAATTACAGAAGAGACAATCTAATCAGAAAAAAAGGTACTTTTCCATCTTTTCTATATATATTAAAAATGTTTGTTTTAGTTCGTGTCAGTCCCGAAATGATCAAGGAGATTATAAGAATAGTGGAGGATAGTGAAATTACAAGGTAAATGTTTCTTGAAAATTGATTATTAAAATTTGTATATAGGGAAGATGATTCAGGATGGCCTGAAAAGGATGCTTCTGGGAGACAAGAATTGGAAATAAGATTGGGAAATGAACATATATCATTTGAGGCAAGTTTAAATTGTGTTGATAGAAACTAATTGTATTTTATAGACTGCAAAAATCAGTTCTTTGGTTGAAGTCCAAAATAGTAAAGATCCTGAGGGTCTCAAATGTTTCTATTATTTAATCCAAGATTTGAAATGCTTAATATTCTCGCTTGTAACTTTACATTATAAGGTACGTTTTCTTAATGTCATTAGTATGGACTCTTTAACAATTATATCTTTGATAGATACGACCTATTGGATAGATGTAGTTTATAACACAATCACCGACATTAATAAAAGTATAAAAGCATCAAAAACAACAGTTAAACTTTTAAGACGAAATATCTGATATCAAAGAATGAATGTTTTGAAAATTGTTGTTTTGGTTTAAATAAACATGATATTTAACTATTTGCTATTTTGAGCATCTCTGTAATTAGTGTGATTTTCTCTCTTGGCTTTCCAACTTTCAGGCCCAACGAATCTTCATACTCTTGGATTTTCATCCATGATTTATAATCCACTCTGTTATTGAAAGCACCAAGCAACTTTAGTGTATTGTCCACCTTTTCAATAGTATTTTTCTGTGGAACATACTTTAAATTATTCAAATCAGATTTTTCAAAATCCATTGATATGGCATTCGCAGTTTCAAAGGCATTTTGCATAGTGTTTGCAATAACTCCATTTGGACCTGTTTTCAACCATCCAGAAACATAGAGCTTTGGAATAATTTTATCAGAATCTGGATTTAAAATCCTACCAGAAGCATTTGGAATTATGTTCTTTTTTTCATTGAATGGAACACCAGGAATTGGTCTAGATTCGTATCCAACACTTCGGAATGCAATGTCATAAGAAACATCAATAGAATGACCAGTACTAACTATACTAGCCTTATTATCTGAGTCGTAAACTAAAGAGTTTTTTCCGAGTCTAATTGTTTGTGTTGATGAGAATGTATCAGTAATTAAATCTAAAGTTGGTGGATGTAGAGCTTCTAATGGACTTTCAAAGAAACGTAAAGACCAAGATTTGCCTTCACTGGAATTGGAAAATTCCATTGAATCTTGTAATCTTTCAACAGGACTATTAGGGATTTCTTCATCGATGTATTTTGATATCAATTCTATTTTTCTTTTCAAAGGACGTGATTTTCGTATTGCTTCTTTACTTTGTTCAGTAGAAACTGTATTTTTGAATAGAGTAGAATCTATTTTTAATCGCACATTTGGTAGAGTCAATAATTCTCTTAGTTCTTTAGTTGTAAATGCAGATTGGATTGGCCCACGCCTACCGATTATATCTACATGATTTATTTTGCTGTTTGAAAGAACTTCTATGGCTCTGTTAGTGATATCAGTTTTTGATAAAGTTTCGATATCTAACAACATGATTCTTGCAATATCAAGAGCAACATTTCCCATTCCAAAAACAGCAGCTCTATTTGTTACCCCGCTTGCAAAGAAATTGGTATCAAAGAAATCTTGGACGAAAGGATAACCATTATAGAAATTTACAAAATCTCTACCAGAATGAATCCCACCCAAATTGTGACCAAGTTTTGAATGTCTGAAACCATTCTCACCAGGAATTCCAAGTTTTTTATCAACTGAAGTCCCATACGAAAAAACGATTGCATCGTATACTTCAGACAGCTTTTCAACAGGTAAACCTTGTAAACCCACTTTTACATTTCCAAAATATCTAACACGAGGATCCATTCCGACTTGATCGAATTTATGTGAACATGACTATAAACAAAAAAGAACTAGTATTGAGTTTTTTTGTTTATGAAATATTTAGGTTGAAGAAATAATACCTTGACTTCAGGGTGATCAGGGGCAACACCGAAACGAACTAGACCATAGGGAATTGGCAATTTTTCAAAAAGATCGATCAAGACATCGGGTCTTTTGTCAAGAAGTTTTGAGGCGGTGTAAAACCCAGCAGGACCAGCACCTACAATTGCGACATGATGTTTAGATCTTTTTTGAAAGAAACTTTGTTTTTTGAGGGCATTTGATAAGAGCCTTCTAGTTTGTGTGGAAGAATGGAAGTTTCTGGATCGCAATAGAGTTATGCAAGTGGTTGAAATTGAGGCTGGCTGCCACATATGTTTTTCTATATATAGCTTCAAGAAGAGCAATCGGTATTTCTATGAGCTGGAAATGATAAGATGGCAAATCAGAAGACTTGCTTCATAGAAATAAACAAAGTTTATGTATTTCCAATTTCTGGCCAATAATTAGCCTTTGTTTTTAGCAAATAAGAGTTCGTGGTTTGGAAGAATACGTGGCAAATAAGAGTACAGGAAATGCTAGGATGCTGAGTGGTTGGAAAAAAGATTCTATAGAGTTCTACGAAAGAAGAGAAGAAAAAGAAAGAGGATGAATCGAAATCAATAGAAGGTTCAAGGAAACAGAAATCAGCATCTAAAAAATTTTCTGAATAAAACCCTCGTTGTGCCAAAATATATATAGGCCCTTTCTCCCTTTTCTCTGGAATATCAATATTATCCACTTCAAAAGTACCGAGTTTGTTTCCTGATAACTCTCCTGTTATATTATTCCTCATTCAAATAAACTTATACACTCCTAGAACAAAATGTCCGGAAATACTGAAACTTTCGCCTTCCAAGCTGAAATTAGTCAGTTGATGAGTTTGATCATCAACACTTTCTATTCAAACAAAGAAATCTTTCTTAGAGAACTCATCTCAAATGCTTCCGATGCCCTCGACAAGATCAGATACGAATCCCTTACCGATCCTTCTGTCCTTGATAGTGCCAAAGAACTCTATATCCAAATCGCTTTTGACAAGTCCAAAAAAGTCATGACCATCAGAGATACTGGTATTGGTATGACCAAAACCGATCTTGTCAACAACTTGGGTACCATCGCCAAATCTGGTACTAAGACTTTCATGGAAGCCTTGTCCCAAGGTGCTGATATATCCATGATTGGTCAATTTGGTGTAGGTTTCTACTCTGCCTACTTGGTTGCTGACCGCGTTGAAGTTATCACCAAACACAATGATGACGAACAATACATCTGGGAGTCTGCTGCTGGTGGCTCTTTCACTATCACCACCGACGATATCAACCCATCTATTGGCCGTGGTACCGAGATCCGTCTATACATGAAGGAAGATCAACTCGAATACTTGGATGAAAAGAGAATCAAAGAAGTTGTCAAGAAACACTCCGAGTTCATTTCCTACCCAATCAGACTTTTGGTTGAAAAAGAAGTTGAAACTGAAGTTCCTGATGAGGAAGCCGAAAAGGCAGAATCTGAATCCAAGATCGAAGAGGTCGAAGACGAAGAAACTGAAAAGAAAGCAAAAACAAAGAAAATTAAGGAACTCAAGACCGAAGAAGAAGAACTCAACAAAACCAAACCTCTCTGGACTAGAAACCCAGATGACATCAAACCAGAAGAATACAACGCCTTCTACAAATCACTCACCAATGACTGGGAAGACCCTCTCTCCGTCAAACATTTCTCTGTTGAAGGTCAACTTGAATTCCGTGCTATCTTGTTCATGCCACAACGTGCTCCATTCGACTTGTTTGAAACCAAGAAGAAGCGCAACAACATCAAGTTGTACGTCCGCCGTGTTTTCATTATGGATGATTGTGAAGAAATCATTCCAGAATGGCTTAGTTTCATCAAGGGTGTTGTAGACTCTGAAGATCTCCCACTCAACATTTCTCGTGAAATTCTCCAACAAAACAAGATCCTCAAGGTCATTCGCAAGAACATCGTCAAGAAGTGTCTTGAAATGTTCCAAGAAGTCTCTGAAGACAAGGAAAACTTCACCAAGTTCTATGATGCCTTCAGCAAGAACATCAAACTCGGTATCCACGAAGATTCCCAAAACCGTGCCAAACTTGCCGAACTCTTGAGATACCACTCCACAAAATCCACTGATGAGATGACCTCACTCAAGGACTATGTTACCCGCATGCCAGAGAAGCAAAAGGATATCTACTACATCACTGGTGAAAGCAGAAAGGCTGTTGAGGAATCACCATTCCTTGAAGTTCTTAAATCCAAAGGCTTTGAAGTTTTGTTCATGGTTGATCCAATTGACGAATACTCCGTACAACAACTCCGTGAATACGATGGAAAGAAACTAGTTTCCGTTACCAAAGAAGGACTCGAATTC
>MBFT01001051.1:22053-32470 GCA_003086725.1 Furculomyces boomerangus | reverse complement strand
TCATTCGAACCACTCTGTGCCCAAATCAAGGAAATTCTTGGCGATCAAGTAGAAAAGGTCACTGTTTCCAACCGCATCACTGACTCACCATGTGTCTTGGTAACTGGTCAATTTGGCTGGTCTGCTAACATGGAAAGAATCATGAAGGCCCAAGCTCTCCGCGACTCATCCATGTCCTCATACATGATGTCAAAGAAAACTATGGAAATCAATCCAAACCACGCCATCATCAAATCCTTGAAAGCCCGTGTTGATGCTGACAAGAATGATAAGACTGTAAAAGACTTGGTCTTGCTTATGTACGAGTCTTCCCTTCTCTCATCAGGATTCACTCTTGAGGACCCATCAGTCTTCTCTAAGCGCATTTACAGAATGATCAAGCACGGACTTAGCTTGGAAGATGATGTTGTTGAGGAAGCCGCCGAAGCTGATGAGCCAGAACTCGAAGAAGTCGCTGACTCCAATATGGAGGAAGTTGACTAAACATCTTAGAGCTATGTTGAGTTTGCTTTTTAGGAAACCATCAAAATCACATTTTTGTTAGCTTTCGAAAGGTCTTATTTTTGTAAATTTAAGTTTATTATCAAACTATTACTATATAGAAAGTTTACAAGTGTTGTGCTTTACTCAAATCTATCACCAACTTGGTTTTTGCAGGTTTTGTGTTAGCCACGATGTTAGTGTTCTGTGTTTTCTCTGGACTATACTCTTGTTCGTCTAGTACCTTTGAAGCTACGGTATCTTTCGTATTGGTGTCTGGATCTTGTGTTGATATTTTTGGTTGGTGGTCTATGGCATTTCTTATGGTATCCATCCACAACTTGATTTTTATTGCATCCTTCAGTAAAATGTGCTGACCAGCAACAAATTTTGTTTGAGTTTCAGACTCCAACTTTTTGAATATTGCTTCTTTCTTATCAACAGTATCCAAAATAGATGAATTTGTTTTAATGGAAGTAGGTTCTTTCAAATTTTCTGCTTTTTGTTCAAAGGAATCTAAAAGCTCATTTGAATAAGCTTTAGTCATAGTATCAGCTGAAGCAGATGAATCTGGTACATTTACACTAGATGGACTTGTGCTTTCAGTATGTTTAGATCCTTTAGGATTTACTTGCAAAATATTTTTTTGGTCAACAGTATCGAAATCATTACCAGTACACATCCCAAAGTTTTCTCCTAGACACATACCTTTACTTTGCCTCAATTTTTTAATTGAATAATAAAGTTCTTGATACAAAGAACTCAATTCTTTTGCAAATGTTTCGTCAAAATCAAATTCACATACATCTGCGGTTGCAACATCATCTTGAGATAAAAGGTTGGAAATGTCTATTTTTAAATTACCAGGAATCGATTCGTTGTCATTGGTATTTGATAATGTATTCAATGAAACTTCTGTACTGTTGACATTATTATTTGGTTCGGTTAAATGATTCTTGATTTCAATTTGTGCATATTCCAAAAAGTCGGAATAACAAGAAACGACATTCTTTAAATATCCAGATGCCTGTAAAGTAAGGTTTTTTGCTGAATAGAACTTTAATTCGTTTTTTTCTTGATTTGGACCAAAAACTATATTAGAAACCGTTGATATTATTGACTTTTCTTGTGTTGATAACAGTGAATTTTCGTATTCAACACTCAAAACTGTTTTCAATTCATCTATATCACTGATTTTGTATTCTAATGTTTGCCTAAAAAACATTTTTGACGTTGATGTTTCCGAGTCATTTCCTATTGAAGTTGGCTTAATGCTCTCAGTGCTGGCAAAATCCGATTGAAGAGTGAAGCTAGAATCTAAAATTTCCTTTAGGTTCGACACTAAAATACTCTGTTCAGGTATCTGTGTCTCAATGTTTGCTGGAAATGCATTAATTGCATAGAAAATAGCAGAAAGTTTAAGAATAAGCATGATGAATTCTAATAGTATTGAGTTCTCATAAAATCTAGGTAAAAAAACTAATGAGAAATGGGATGTATGTAAAGTTTCTTTTTGGAAGGTAGAAATAATAAATTAAATTTTCTAAAGAGAAACTACTTAGAGAAACTACTCTGGCCAATAGTAGTACTCTGTAATTTTGATTGGCCTGTAGACCACTATCTTTATTGGCCAGCTATATCTTGGCCCAAAATAATTTGAATCATGTGTTTTGAACTTGAACATTCTGTAAATCTCGTACTTATACATTGTTCAAGTCAAAAACATCTTAAATTTTAATACCTTTCAGAACCTCTACCCGATTATTTCATTTCTACAACAGTATTTATAAAGTAAATGTCTCTAGCCGTAAGTGTTTCATTTTACTTTTTGTACTTATTTTCTTTCTACTTTATTTATGTAAAAATGAAATCCAGATATTCAAACAAAATAATAATATTTGTATTGGAAAACATCATTTTTAGAGTTTTTTTGGTTTCGGACCATCCGTTGATATTAGTATCCAATTAAACGATGAAGATTCTCGTCAAAAGATCGAATATAAAGTTGGAAAAGATGCCCGTGAATCCGCACCTCTCTATTTTGATGGAGAAGCTGTTTCTGGAAATGTAACTAGATTATAAATCCTTAATCTAAAACATTGAATCTGTGCTAATTGTTACATCTACTAAAATTTAATAACTTGGTTAGGCAATAATCAGTGTTGGAGAAAACCAAACATTTGCACATAATGGAATCAAAGTTGAATTCATCGGAACAATAGGTAATTCAAAAAGACTTCATCCCCATTTTCTTTTTATATGTCAGTAACTTCAACTAAACAATTTCATAGAAATGTTCTATGATAGGGGTCAACAATACAATTTTGTTATGATGGCTCATGAACTTGCAGCACCTGGTGAACTCAAAAACACAGTCTCATTTCCTTTTGAATTCAAAAATGCAGAAAAGCAATATGAAACATATATTGGGATTAATGTAAAACTCAGGTTAGTTGAAATCATCTGGTAGATTCAAATTGTAATTTTGCTTTTAGATATTTTGTTCGAGTTTCAGCTTTGAAAAGAGTTGGAAAAATCGAAAAGGAAAAAGATTTATGGGTACATTCCTACAAAATCCCACCAGAAGTTAATAGTTCCATTAAAATGGAAGTTGGAATTGAGGATTGTTTACACATCGAATTTGAATACAATAAATCGAAGTAAGAATAATTTCATATCCATCAAACACTATAATTACAATTTTATAACTATCACGAATAGATACCACCTGAAAGACGTTATTGTTGGAAAAATATACTTTCTATTAGTTAGAATCAAAATAAAACATATGGAACTATCAATAGTTCGAAGAGAAACCACAGGCGCAGGTAATTTTATTTTCACCGAATATGAATTTCCGTGACATTTTCATTCTAAAAACATTTATTTATACTCCAGTTCCAAATCAATATAATGAAAGCGAAACTGTTACAAAATATGAGATTATGGATGGCGCTCCAGTTAGAGGTATTTTTATATAAGAAAATATTAATAGGTTTATGGAAATCATTATTTTGATTCAACTAAGCTTGAATAAATTCTACAGGCGAAATCATTCCAATACGCTTGTTTCTTGGGGGTTTTGAGCTAACTCCAACATATCGTGATGTAAACAAGAAATTTTCGACCAGGTATTATTTGAATCTGGTTCTGGTAGACGAAGAAAACCGTCGCTATTATAAACAACAAGAAGTAACAATATACCGCGCACTAGGTAAACCTTTAGTCTATAAAAAACTGAAATGATTTTTGCGATATCTAAAAATTCTTATGTTGTAGATGGACCAGATCCTGATAATAGTTTATCTACCTCAGAAGTTGAACAACAAAACAATATTCAAGGAAGTAAACCCACAGCAAGATATTCCAAACAAAGTTTGATTTCTTGAACTTAAAAAAGTAAAACCTAACAATAAAGTACAATTTCATTGACCACAACAACATGTTTAAGTAAATGTCTCTTGCAGAAACTCTTCGTAAAACAAAACACTTTATTCCGATAGTTTCTGATATAATAAAAGTATAGAAAATTTTCGCGAAACTAAAAAAAATATTGAAAAGCTAATTTCGTATTCTGTATTAACTAATATGAGAGGCTATGATTCTACCAATTATAAACTGAAATTGTTGAATTACGTTTGTTTTTGATCTGAAACTGGAACTTGGTGCAGGTAGCCAATAGAAGCAAATCGACTTTTAGATAAATGTAAAAAAAGGTGTGGCAAAAGGTGGTTTTCTTGTTTACTATCAACAAAATTGGTTTTTGTTTTTACTTTTTCTTCTAAAAGATGATCTTTTCCTTTTCCGAGACTATTTGAAACTTCAATTCTGAATCTCTATCCAGATCACTCTTAAACTTTGAACTGAAATCCGAATTAAAAAAAAATCAAGAATGATTTCGGACATTCTATTACAACATCCTCGAAACAACAAAACCATTCATGTATTGATAAAACAACCAGAAAATTTTAATAAAAGTCTATACACATTTTATTCTCAAACCCCAATTCCAAATAAACCACGACAAAGAGGAAGACCCCCAATCGACAGCTCTTTCAAAAAGCGAAACCAGTTACAAAGAACTACAAAACAGAACTATATCCAATACAAAGAAAAAAGAACTCTGGATTCAGATTACAGTTCTGACACCAACACAAAAGGAAGAAAACTTAAACAATCAAAAACTACCCACAATATGCTTGGAAACAGCTCCGATCACGAGTCTTATGAAGAACCTAAAAGTCCATCTAAATTCACTCTTCCAAAACTCAAGAAATCTGATATTAGTGAAATCGAGGTTGGAATCCGCAGGTACACAATTGAGGATAATGATAGATCAAAATCAAAAGAACTTCTAAGCAAAATAATCCAAAGGAAAAATGATTCAAGACTTTCAAACCGAAACAATTTATCTTTTGGCTCAAGAAATTTAAAACAAATCAATACACAAAACACAACTAACTCAGCTCCCACACTTGGAAATAAATCTAATTTGAATGTAAGTACTCTTTTTATACTCGTAATTTCAAACTGTTTTATTTGCAAAACCATTTATTTATTACCATTTCCTTTTTTAACACATTTTGTACATTTTTTCATAATAGAATGCAGAATTGAATAACTCTTTAGATTTGGGCTCACAAAATCATGGCAACATTCAACAATCAATAAATGATCTCAATGACACTGACACTAACAATCAAAACCAATGGAATACAAACACCGAATCCGGTTGGCCTCTAACATTTTCCAATGAATGGCCTCCCTCAGAAAAGAGTAAAACACCACAAGAAGAAAAAAAGGAATGGCCAAATATGAGAACCGATAATCAAATAAACTCTTCAGGAAAACCAGGAGGTGTAAGAATTGAATCCAAGATACCCTTACTTATTGGCGCAATGACATCAAAAAGAGCCAAAAAGTTATATCTGGGTAGTCAGCTATCACACAGCCAAGCGAAACAGAGCGCATACAAGAAAAGCAATCCTCAAAGTACAGGAGATTTGGAAAACTGGTGTATAGTATCCGAAGCAGAACGAGTTTGGGTTCGTGCGTGTAAGAAGGAAGAAAGCAAAAAATCCATAAGAATGATGCTTCGCTCTCCAGGCTTATACCTCAATTCTGAAAGACAATGTGCAATAGCATCTCGTAAGGGTGAACAAATCCAGGAAATAGCCATAGATTGGGTATCTATGGATTTGGTAAGACAGCAGTTGGAAATAGAAACTGATGAATTGCTTCCAAGTATACGCCAGCAACAATTGGGGTATGTGGATATCCAGCGAATTTCAGATAAGGATGATTTAGAGCAAGTTAGGAATTTTGTAAGGAAAAACAATCAAAAAGTTCAAAAACAAGAAAGTAACAATTCAAAACTCCGACAAGTATTTGCTCAATGGCATAAATTACAAAATTTGGAAAGTATGAAAACTCATGGATTTGTTGCCATTGATTGTGAAATGTGGGAAGATAACCATAACTACCTTACTGAAATTGGTTGGGTTTTGTACAACAGTAGAACTTCCCAGTTTTTATCTCGTCATTACATTGTTGCTGAACATTACTACCTCGAGAATAAACGTAATCTTTCAGATACAAAAGACAAATTTCTTTATGGACAAAGTGTAGTTGCCCCTTTAAAAATATGTTTAGAAAAACTAGTAAATGACATTCAATCATGTATGCCCATTGTAGTTGTTGGTCATGACATGGGACTTGATCTCCAAATCCTGAAAAAACACGGGATTGACTTTGCTGCAACTTTAAACCCTCCAACTACACCATCAGCATACGAAGATAACAATGGAAATGTTCCATCGAGCGAAAAGGTTTCAATTGTTGATACGTCAATGCTTTATATGGGATTAATTTCTAGCTTTGATCAAAAACCAAGTTTATCGTTAGTACTTAAACATTATGGTATAAGCACTATGTTCCCACATAATGCTGGAAACGATGCAGTATATACCATGCTTGCATTTTTGAATTTGGTTAGAGACGAAGTTCCATTGACTCTTGGAAGACCATCATTTGCATTCCTTGGTGATGTAGCTGATGTATCAATTACAACAGATCTGCTCGGAAAGAAAGATCAGCAAGGGGGAAAATCCAACTTGGTAAAATCAATGACAATTCAAGGTGTTGAGAAAACTTATGAAAGTATGTTTGGACCTGGTCCCGATGCATTCAAAAGTATACCAGTATACAAAAAAACTAGAGCAAGTTCTGAAGGATTACCTTTAACTGGTAATAAAAACAATAAGAATGAACCCAATAAAGTCACTTTCAGCAGCATTGGAATGTCAAATCCCAAAATCAGCGACATTTCAACAGAACGTGAAATTAACAAACAAAACAATAAAACCAGATCCATTACCAACATATATGCTGATAGTGAGAACGTTATGGCTAGTACTCCGACATTTGACTATTTAACTTTTACTGATGATGCAAATACGAAGAGAACGGGTGGATACAGCACTTCACAACCCGATCTACAAAGTACTTTTGATTATACAAACGTTGTTCCAATCGAAAAGAGTAGCAGTTCTTTAGAAGTTGGTGAAGTTCGAGATGAAGAGGATGTGGATGAGGAAGAGTTTGGATATGACAATCAAATTCAAGATAACGATGAAAATTCTGTTGGAAATGTAGAACTAAACGAAGAATCGAATAATGAAGAAGATGTTGAAGAGGGTGTTGAAGACGATGATGAGAGCGAAAACGATCAAAATGGATTTTATCATAGCAGTCACAACATATTAAGTTCGAGTTTGGAAGAAGAAGAAAGAAAAAAAATGTTTCAGAGCTTGCATAACCTTGACAACAACAGTGTTTACCAAAATCCACGAATTGAGCAAGATGACTATAGTGATGGTAATTTAACAGATGGTTCACAAAGTCAAAACTCTGTTTTGCAAAATGGATACGAATTCGGATATCAAAACCAATTTGGTCAAAAAACTCCAAATTTCAATCATAATTTAAATTTTCAGAGTTATTACTGATCGTATACAATAAATTTCCTTTATTTATTAAAATGATATCAAAAGTTCTGGTTCTTCGTCAGCATTTCCATTCATAGATCCCATATTATTTGCTTCTGGACTTCCTTCATCAAACATTGATCCAGAACTACCTTTAACACCTCCAACAATATCCCCTTCAAAAAGTTTTTTGTCTTTTGAACTCAAAAACTTTGGTGGTGGAAGTTGCAAAACTGAAGAAACATTGCCAAGGTTTTCAAGCAACATTTTTAGTAGTTGTTTTGGTAATTTGTCATTTTGATATATTATACTGGGTTTTTCTGCCAAAACAACTTGCTTTGCCACTTCTGGATTTGCAGATAACAACCTCCAGTAAATGTATGAAACATCGCGAACATCTACATTGGAACAACTTTCCGTACCCTGTTGAAGGATCCCTAAAACCAAACTCTGGCCCTTGTCTGGATTCCTCAAAAAAAAACTAACTGAAGAATGAACAATAGCCAATTGAACAATTTCGTCTTCTCCCATAAATGCGGAAACGAGTCCTTCCAAAAGTACAAAAGCTGTATTTGCATCAACACTAGGACTTTGTCCTACCATCGAAATTAGGCTGGATTTGGCCTTGCTATCAGTTTCAAGCAGTTCATACAATCCACAAAGCAAAGGAACAGCTACAGTTGATATTTTTCCAAGGGATAATTCTGAAAAGGCTCTACCAATATTCGATAAAGCAATTGTGCTTTCTTGAATGGCATCAACATTTCTCAACTCAATAAGTTCAATCAACATGTCTACACATTTCTCAGAATTTTTCGGGAAGTTCATTGCGGTTCGTTCAAGCGCACGAATTGCACGTCTACAAACATTTGCATCTACATCTTTTGAATATTCGCCAAGTTCGGACAAAAGTTTCTCAATATTTTCTTCAGTGCAGAGCTTTACCAACAAATTCATTTTCTCGAATTTCACATAATCGGGATCATTATACTTTAGGAAAAACATATTCATTTGTTTTGAAAGAAGAAGGGGATGTTTATCTAGAACCAGGGATATACTTCTGAGTGCTACAAACTGGATTTCTGGCGTTGATGAAACCAAAGATATTAAAGGAGGAACCATTTTCTTGCTGTACTTGTCCAAAACATCTAGGTTTCTTATATACTTTTCGTAATCGAGGATCAGTCTGATGGCAGTTAAAACAACACTACCATTAACATGTTGGAGCCTTGGAAGAACCGCGTCGCATATTTTGATAGCTTTTGATTCTGATGCAGGTTCATAGTCGGTAAGAGCTTCAAGAATAGAAATCTGACCCCATTCAGTACATTCATTTATTACGCTTAGAAGCTGGCCGACAGATGATTCGTTAAGGGCCCACACGGGTTCGTTAATTCCACGGGACTTTGCGATGTCGTTTATCTCCTTAAGACTGGCAACTGCGTTGGAAACAACAAGGGCATTTGAGTCACATATCATATCAATAACAGATTTCAAAAGTCCTTGTTCCATAGCGACTTCGGGACTAAGTTCATAAACTTTTGCAACACAAACAACTGAAGTTTTTCTGACATAAGCATCCTTATCAGTTAGGCAACGGCGAAGAGGATCGCATATATAATCGAGGATTTCAGGAACATGTAGACAACCCATGGTTCTGATAGCCAATGCTCGAAGCAAAGGATTGCTATCTTCAGAATCCTATTTAATTTTATAAGTTTCAAAGATGTAAAGAAAACATGTTTTTGGTTTAAATAAAGAATTTCTTTACCTTTACAAAGGTGTTTACAGTTAGGATTACCAAGCTAGGATTAACTTTGGCATAACTCATCAGGTAAAGGTAGATGAGTTTTTTAGTTTCAATGTCGTCCGTTTGCATATTTTTTAAAACATCAGTGAATAGACCAGAGACATCTTTACCAACTGTCATATTTGCTATAACTCTGCGAACGGCTTCTTTTCTATGTTCGCGATATCCGCTATTGAGTTCTGTTCGCAATTCATAATTTTCGCCTAAAATCATAAATTTCAGTTAATGTTATAAAGAAACATGAACTGTTTTTGAATAAAGATTTTTACAAGATGAATACCTTTTCTCAAATTGTTCATAATCTTGTTTCCCATTATTTTGAGCCGTGCCAGATTTGTCTGGATTTGACTTACTGCTTGGCTTTTCAAGTCATTTCTATTACTCATTTTCAAGTTTTTCCTTTTATGTTGGAATGAAAAGTTATTGATGAATTGTAAATCTAGATGAACAGCAACCAATCAATAAGATTTAATAACGCTTTTAAAAAAACAGATTTTTGAAAAGATAAAGAAACTGACTAGAAGAAAAAGTGTAGAGAACAATTCAAAACTAGATTTTTAGGTTTGTTCAAAAAAAAAACTTGGTTGTGAACAACAAAGGCTGAATCTTACTATTAAAAGCCAATAAAATCAAAGTACAGAAAAAACTATCTGGCCAATCAAAAATGTATACATTTTCACAATATATTTGGGTTATTGAGAAAGACTGGTTATTGTTTTCTTGGCTGACAGCTTTATTATCAATAATCTTATATTGTGAAAGCTTTGTATTTGGTACATTTGAGTAAACAAGTCACGTTTATCACAAAAAAGACAAAGAAAAAGATTAAATTCTAGCTTAATCTCCCATTTGGCAAATGTGTGCCAACAATGTGGAGAAAATGATGTTATTGGGTTGTTTGCATGATATTCATACACGTTAATTTTCCACAAATTATAGTACTAAATGCCGTTTGGTTTTGAGGTATGTTTGTATGAAGCAAAATTACAAATTCTAACAAATGTTGCAAAAAAACAGACACATGGGAGAAACAAATGTGGTTAAAAGGCGGAAAGTATGTTTTCATTGCTTTTTTCCTAACGATTAGTTAAAATATATATACCTTGTATTCATAGCTCAGCTTTACCGACTTTTATTCATT
>MBFT01001045.1:9552-20264 GCA_003086725.1 Furculomyces boomerangus | reverse complement strand
TAGATTAATAAAATGAGGAAACTTTTTGGATTTGGAAAAAGCTCTAAAAAAGAAAAAATTAAACCTGAACCCCCCAAAATCGACACCTCCCCACAACCACTAAAAATCAACACCGTTACTAAATTAACCCACGATGAAATCCATGTCCTAAAAAAAAGCGTAAATGCTATCAATATCGATCTCGACCCACCCGAACCAGACTTCTCTCGGAGATCCCCTGCAAGAAGCGTTGATTTACCACGAACACCATGGAAGCCATACCATCCTGGAAATGAGAACGAGAGCTCTACAGACTCGAACCAAAGTCAGACACTAAAAATAAAACGCAAGAGTAGTTTTAATAGTGTAGCCACCCCATATTGGAAAAATACTGAGAGCACACAAAGTACATATAGAGGCAAACTTGTTGATAAACAGGTATACTCTTCCAGTAATATTAATATCCCTGAGAGTCGCAACCCTATAACTGTTGAAAAAAATCTTCGGTCGCCTAATCGCACAGGTTTCGTCCAATCAGACGTACCGCAAAAGAAAGAAGATGCCTTTGAAGATTACAAAGCTCAGCTGGAGATGTACCAACGACGCAAAAGTAACATGTTTGGTTCAAGTTCCGCATCAGTTCATTTACCAAATAATAGTGTTGATCAAATCAATCACAGTAGAAGCGGCAGTTCATCAAAACTTGAAAAAATGTCAGGCTTTTTCAAAAAGAAAAGTGTCTCCCCTATTCAAAAAGTCCCCTCCACAAACAGCCTAAGCTCTGTCATCCCAAAATCCCCACAAAAAAACTCAAATAAAGTAAGACCAAAAAGTAAATTGAACAATGAATACTTCCACCCAAATGAAAACATGTATAAAAGGAAATCAAACAGTATATATCATTTTAGCAGTGATCCAACAACCCTACCACAAATAGGTACCTTTGATGACGATGAAAAGCTAGGTTTATCAGATATTCTAAAAGATCCTGAATTCAATACTAGGTCCTTATACGACTTCACACCAAACAACTCTCAAGCCAACGATTCAAGCCTCGGTCTAAATAAAACTCCGCCTGATACTCCAAAATTTGGAAAAATAACACCTGTATCCAAAGAATCAACACCCAAGCCTGGTTTCAAACAATCGGTATCTACCCACAAACTAGAATCAAGCATTCCCCAAAATTTTCACACAGAATCGACACCAATACCAGCATTTAGTCAAAGTTATAGCCAACTATCAAAATATGGTAGAAGTGATGAACCTAGTTTACCATCCAGTGCTGCAGCTAATTATTCAAACAAAAAAACATACTCAACTTATTCTCAAACTAAAACATATAATAGTTTTTCAATTCCATCCTACTATGGAGATGATTATAACAATCAACCAAAAACTTCAAGTTCTGAAGATTTAGCTCAAAATCAAAATCATTCAGAATCTAATGATAACAACAACACCCAGAACACACCTTCAATCCCTATTCCTGAATCTAATATCAATAAAGATGCCGATAATAATCTAAAACGAAACGACAGTAAAAGGTCCTTTACAGTAAATAAACCAGCCTCAGAAGCAACAAAAGATAATTTCGACTCTAATGAAAATAATAATTCGTTATCTACAACTCCTCGCAGCTATAGAGATAGCTTTACTAGGTTGCAGAAGGCAGTTTCTATCGATGTTTCTAACAGTTACTTTGATTTTAGCTTTATTGAAAATGTTGATTCACCCTCTGATGAAATCAAAGTTATGGAAGAACATGTAAATAATACTGAAGAATCTCCAAACTACCCATCAAAAGCAGGAAATATAGACTATAGTGATAGTAAGAATGGTAGCGTTCAGTATATTGACCAGGATTCCAGTTTCTTTGATACTTCTATAAACATTGGTGAGCAGCAAAAACCATATGACAATGACACAAGGATAATTAAAGGCGATTCACATGTCCAAAATAGTATCGACGATTTGGTAGCTGAGAATTTGGCAATGTCTTTATTTGAAGAAGTATCCAGCTTGAAAAAGCAGAGTCGTGAAGGAATTTCAGAAATGGTTCAACAATCGCTTAATTTTCAGAGCGAGGTATTGAAAATCAATAAGAATGTCAAAATAGTTGGAGGACGTGGGAACATTTATACCGAATTTGGTGGAATTGGTAACGAGTCGAGATACTCTATTGATTCTGAAGATTTGAGCAAAGATTTGCGCGAAATACAAGAAAGTTTGAGAACTCAGGCAATTCTAGATAAAGAGTTGCTGAACATTAAAGCAATTTCAGAAAACAAACTACATGGAAAAAGAGAAAAGGAATTGGATTTCGAAAATCTGCGTTGTTTATCAACAACTGAAAAAATATCCAAGCTCAAATCCGAATTTGTTGAAATCAATACCAAACTAAAATCTGATTTAATTGATGAAAAAAATAAAAGAAATGCTGTTGAGCTCGATGTTCTACAATCCCTAAAACAAAACTCAGGAAAAGTTAAAGAACTAGCTAACGGCGTATTCACCATAATCCCCAAAATTGCAAACATCCATAAAGTCCTCACAAAAGATCTTGACCGTAAATCAAGTTCAGAACAACACCCCGTTGAACCTGATTCAAATATCAACAGCCAGCTAATTTATAATCAAGATACTACTGTTTCTAACCACTTTACTGAAAATAATACTTTGGACAAATTATCTGTTAAAAAAGAAGTTTCTGAGGTTGATAAACTGTCTGGCATTGATCCAGTTGCTCTACAATATGAATTTGAACAAGTTGTAGAATCTAGCAACATTGACAACAAAAAATATACCTCAGATTATAATAATAGCAAAGAGATAAAACAATTTATGGGGAGATTGAACTGTGTATTGGATATTGTGGAGGAGAGTGTTTTGGATAAAGATAATGAGATACACAAGCTAAAAACAATGATAGGTAATTTAAAGAGGGATTTGAAAAAAGAGCAGGATAGAACCAATGCTTCAGCGAAAACAACTCAATCGAAATCCATAGAGTTGATCAAGACAAGGATGGAGCTTGACGATACAGTTGCAAAGAAAACAATTGAGGCAGAAATGTTTTCAGATCAAATTAATTCAAGAGAAAAGGCATGGAAAGAAGAAAAATCATTTATGGAACTACGAATAAATAAACTTCAAAATACGATTTTAAAACTCTTGCCTACTAACAACCAAGCTACAGATAATCTTTTTGAAAATGAAAACAAATCCGCAACAATTTTATCAAGAAGGAAACATAATACAGTACCACATTTGAACAACATTTCTTCCGACGAATTTTTCACCGATGAGAACGAATCAACACAATGTGGAGATTCTGCCTTACTCTCACCCATCTCACTTGCCACAAACATTGAAGATGATAATGAAGAAAAAGATGATAGTACAGATTATAGAAACAATTCCAGTATCGAATCAAATTCCATCAACCATAGAAGTTTGTCTAGTACAAACATAACACCAACAAATAGTAACTCTGGGATGGTATCATCAAGAAGAAAAAAATTGATACCGAATAATCATAGCGATATGATGTTTTTGAGTGACAAGCAGAGGAGAGCGAGTATTGTTGATCATCAGTTTTATGATAAATTGGTTAATATGTCTGAAAGGTTGAGAAAGTCAAAGGAGGATATGGTGGCAAAAACAATTGAATTCCAAGAGAAAATTACAGTTTTAGAGGAAACAAACAGAGATTTGAAGAAAGAAATTGGGGAAAAGGATGCAGAAATACAAAAGAAGAGTAATAGTATGATGAAAGCAACTATGTTGGTTGGTGATATTAAGGCAGAATCAAGTGCTTTGGAGGAGGGTTTATCAGCAGTTCAAAAAGAGTATACAAAATCGAAAATCGAGCTTGAAGAAACCAAAAATTTGATTAATGATTATAAAAAACAATTAGACGACTTGCAAAATGAACACAAGAAGAAAACTAACCTTATGAACAGACAAATCAGTGTTCTCAAACACCTCCTCATCAAAATCAAATTGTCAGATGGGGATTTAAGTGGTACTTCGTTGCCATTCCGAAGAGTATCCAGTCTAATTAATATTGCTAAATTGCCAACTGGCTCTACTGAATATGAACCCGTAAATGATGAGTTTGGACTAAATAATCGAAACCAAAACTATGGAACTGCAAATAGCAAAATGAACTCGAACAGATTAACAAAGAAAAGATCTTTAATGGATTCTCTACTGAGTTATGTTCCTATTAAGACAGAATCTAAGGAAATTGGAGATAAATCCAAGGATGAAAGCCAAAGATCGTCAGGTGTTGATGGAGAAGGAATCGGTAAACTATCAGTGTTTAAAAATGAGAGAGGATTGTATGGTAGTTTGAGGGGCAATGCATTTGAAACAAAAAGGATTGAAGGAATAGCTATGTATGGAAACAAGGTAAACAGTTTGAAAAGGGAGAAGAAGGAGTTACAAGACAAAATCATATTTTTTGAAAGAAAAGAGAGGATGAAAATAGGAAATGTAGTTGAACATGATTTAGTAACTAAAAACAAGAATGAAGAAATTGATATTAGAAAGAACCCAGATTTTGCTATTGAACAAACAAGTACAAACAAAATGAAATTGCAAGTCATGAAGATTATTCATAAAACGCTTTTAAACACACACAAGCTAATCAAAACACCAAAAGACGCTTTTAAAGAGTTCCATGAAAATTATTTCCTACAAACAAACTACCTTGATAATTTGGAAATCAACACAGAAGAAAAATTACATTATGTGTGTGGTGATGATATTTCTCGGGATTTGGTTTTGAAAACCGCAGAAAAGTTAAGAAATAAAGAGTTTTGGATAATGCTGGAAAAAATCGATGTTGGAAAAGTGGAGGATGCAATAGTGGAAGAAACGAAAGTTTTGGAGAGTATGCATCTTTACGAACTGGTACAGGTGATGGTTTGTGCTTATGAGAAACTTGTAGAAGAAGCAACCAAAGCAGGATTTGCTCTTTTACAAAAAGAAACTAATGAAGAAAGTGTTATTGTGAGTTCCAGTGAGTACGCAAGCTTGTACGAGAAAAATGCTGTGGCACTTGGACTACTGAAAAACGCATATACAGTAATTAATAGTATCCAGGCAAAGCAAGTTTTATAATAACCATACTGATTAAAATTTTTGATATCTATTCAATAAAAAACCAAAACTGAAGAGAAAAAGACCAAATCTGTAACAAAGAACCCTGTAAAACTATTGGTAGTGGCTCATTATATTATTAAAGCGCGCTTGATAGGCTCACACTCGTAATTTTTATTTGTCTTGCTCAAATCTATACATCAGCTTATTCAAAATAGAACAAAGATCTGCAAAAACGGAAATTAACCAACAGAAAATTTTATAATCAAATTTGTAGAAATGATTTTAGTTTTTAGCCAATAAGAGTAGGCTTACCGAATTTGATAAAACGGGGAATTTGTTGTTGGAGTTTACTTAAGTTTCAACCTTTCATATTTTGCTATTTTTGTAAAAGAGAATATGGAAATACGTAATATGAGATAAATTCCATTCAACAAAATATTCTCAGCCTTTCTTTCTTTTTCTCACATTTCTTTTACTTTTTACATAAATCAAATACCCTTTAGATTCTATCCCCCCAAAAATTTTTTGTACCCTTAATTTTCCCACTTTAAATCGCCCTCAATAACCTGAAATGTTTGATGGAAAAAGAAAGGCCGAAGATTCCCTGTCAAAACAAAACAGTCCTGAAACCAAAGAAGATTCTTTTCCTGATCTAGTTTCTCTTTTTAGACCAACAAAACAATCCACAATGTTTTGGGTCAATCAACCTTTCAATGTCCCCACTTTATTTACGACCCCATTCGAAAACCAAAATGATCAAATCTCATCAAAAGAAAAGCCAAAATCTGCTCCCAAAGACAAAGTATCTACTTCAACAGCCAAAACATCTACTCAAACAGTCAAAACACCCACTTCAAAAGCCAAAACATCTACTTCTACAGCCAAAACGCCTGCTTCTACAAACAAATCATCTACTTCTAAAAACAAACCACCCACATTCGATATCAACAAATTATATAAACGGGAGCGCCAAATAATTGAAAAATATCATGAAAAGCAAAAGGAAATTCCAAGCTACAAAAAAATCGAGAAAATGGTATGGGATCTCGTGCACGAGATTCCAATTGTATTTATTCCTATAAGGATACCCGAGCTCCTCAACAAAATTCGACTGAATGAAGTTCCGGAATATTTTCTCTACACAATTTTAACACTTTGTCAAAGCTATTCCTTGAATACAATCGACTCTATTGCTTCCCTACAAAAAAACGAACACTTTTTAATAAAGTCCATTGAACTGCTAAAGCAAAACTCAACTTCAAGGGATCCGTACTTTATATGGGCATGTACTTTAATTTCGACCGTATACTTAGACAAAGGTCATTTCCATAAAGCATTTGAAGCTTTAGAAATGGCTTCAGTTGCTATTAAAGTTGAAAAGTATTATTCCATCGACTTGAAAAGACGAATTATTAGGAAAAGTGAAGACCCAGATGTTTTGGAATTTAAACGAAGAATTTGGTGGGGATATTACATCTCAAACAGAATTCTTGTTTCTCGTCTACACATCCCAATTTCTATTGATGAATCTGAAGTATTTGTAAAGTTTCCTACAAATGATTTTATTTGGAAGTATGGCGGTAATCCTGTTGGTTGCGGAAGAAAAATTGTAACTATTAACCAACTCGCAAAGCATTATGAGGAAAAATCCATAAAGTCACATAATCACTTTGAATTAATATGTCAAGGATTTTTGCTTTATGGAAACATTTCCAAGTTTATTTCCAGAAGGTGGTTGAGAAACTGGTCGGATGGCGAAGAAGTTTACAAACAACTACTTTCCAAAATAGAAATGATTTCAAACCTTCAAGCCAAAATCGATAACAATAGTAAACTTGTTATGCAAAATTTCACAAAAAATAATGAAGTAATTTCCAGTGTCAAAAAAGATTCATCAAAAGTGGAATATGTTCATATCTCACTCTACCTACAATTAATGATTAGATGCTTGAAAATCATTCTTTACAGATCTGAACTCAATTCATGCGAATTATATTCCAGCTCACCAAAACGTACAAAAGCAGCAAAAATCGCCTGCTTAGAAGCCAGTTTAGAAAGTGTCAAGCTTTTTGAATGGGGGTCATCAAATTTATCCAAAAAGCAGCTTTTGAGCTTAGTCTCGTTTTGGAGTTTTCCAAGTAGTATAATTTTGATTAATGCTGATTCTATCAAACACAAGACAATGGGAGAGCAAATTTCTCATGGGAACAATTACTTTAAAAATATTTTTGAGAATAACCAAACTACACATGCTATTCTCCACATCTACCATCTTTTATTAAACCACTTGGAAAAAATCAAAACTGCATCAACAAAGATCAGTTTAAAAGAAGAAAGACTTCTTTTATTTATGGGTTGTTACTCACTAAACGATAATGACATGCTGCCTTGGACCATACCCCAACATTCATTCTTGCTTAACCATTCATGCTGCATTCGATACAACTTCCCTTCGCTGATCGTTGATGAATATTTGTGCTTGATTAAAGATAAAGGAGGTTTAGTATCAATTCCAAAAAAAAACACTCGTTCTAACCCAAAAGATGACACAGGATCATTTAAACTTATGAAGAATTTGGGATTTAGTCTCTCCTCAACAGAAATCGAACTACTTAAAACTCTTTCATATAGTTCTGAACACTTTTCAAAGTTGTATAAAACTTCCGAAGAATCTCAGTTTGATGATTTAGAAAGTACTTTTTATGTTCCCAAAGAATATTCCTCTACCATTGGCAATGGTATGAATAGTTTAAGAAAAACTATAAATTACACTGACATCATTTCTACCAGTGGGGATAGCCATATCAGTAATCGCATGAGTGGTAATAACAATGCTTTTTCTATAAACGATGGAGGGGCATGTTCTAGTAATCACATGAATACTGATGTATCAACTATTCAAAGTATATTTATTCCCAAATTGGAATCTACGAGTATTGGAGCTGTAAATGAAGGTATGGCAGGAAGTTCTTCAGCAAACAATCAAGGGAGTGGTTATTTAAACCTTGAATACAAGGATTTGAATGCCATTTTGAGTTTGCCAATGGTAAACCAAATTTCAATAACTGAAGAAAATGATCAGACTGATTCCAGTGGCCTAAAAGATGAAAACAATACTGGGATGCTTTGAACTCTACAGTTTCATATGGAATGGTAGCTATTATATATTTTTATTTAAGTTTGGGATGTTTTTCTAGGTTTAGTTGTGCTTTAAAGCTGATTGAAACTTTTTTTTTTGGGAAAATATAGAAATTCAAAATTATAGTTTACAGCAAATCTTATTCTTCATCATCACCGATTTCACCTTCTGATAAAGGTTCATTCAGTTTTTTGTTTACAGTATTATTTGGTTGAAAATTTGGATTTTTGGTACTATTATCCAATGGATCATCTTGACTAATATCTCCAAAATCTTCAAGTTCACTAGGAACGCTTGACAGTGGACTAGAAAGTACATCAGCTAAAGATAAATCATCTTTGCTGGTATTGTTTTCTTCTATTTCCACTTTGTTGATTTGACTTTTGGCTTTAAAATTATTTTCAAAATTAATTGATCTCGATTCTTCTATATCCATCATATCATCATCTTTGAATAATATATCTTTTCTTTTTGATGTTGGTGTGCTATTCCCTGAACTCACCAATCCAGTATTATACATGTTATTTAAAACTGATTTCTGGAGAAAATGTTTTTCGTTCTCGTCAGATTCGTTTCCCTGGTTTGTTGCGTTGTTGATAGACTCGGTAGATATTTCTGGATTGTCTACATCCATCAAATTGTTTTTTACATCGTTTTCATTAATATCTAGAAAATAAATAAATCGAAAACAGTTCAAATTGGTTTTTTCAAATATGTTTTCTTTAGTTTTAATAGTTGGAGTTTTACCTTTAGATCCCACTAAATTCTTCAATAATTCTAGATTTGATGTACTAGACACTTGTGAAATCTCTACGCATTTGCTAAGTTTTTCAAGTTGTTCAACACAATTCAAAAATTGGGTTTGTAAACTCTCAATAAAACGAGGGTACATTTCCTGTTCATTTTCCAATTCCAAAATCTCGTTCTTTAAAATATCCAAATCCCTAAAAAAAAAAGCTTTAATACTATTATTCAAATAATGTTGGGATACCTATTAATATTATCTCTAGTTTCCAACTCGTTAATCTTTTTTGAAATCTCATCATATTCTTGTTTTTGATCATGTAAATTTTTTGCTTGGATGAGCTTTTGTTCCAGATCTGAAATAATTCCAACCGATTTCATTGTCTCCTCCTTTATCCTGTTGTTTTCTGATTCTAGAAAATCTATTTCTTTGTGTAAACTCTTTTGAAAAGCTACATGTCTGTAAATGTTCTGTTTGAATAGGGCCAAGTCAATGAGAACAGAATTGAGATCATCTCTATACAACAAATTAGTTGAAATAATTGGTGGTGGAATATACGTACTTGTTTGGAATTCCATTTTCGGGTAAAAGTTGTTGAATGTCAGATTCAAAAGCTTTAGAATTTTCCAAAACCTTCAAGTAATTTGTAGCAAACTTCAAAAGTGTTTTTTCATCAACGGCCAACTTATTCTGGATGATTTGGTCTAAAACAAAAGGTTAGAATGACCAAGTACAAATACTTGCCTTCAGATATTATACTCATTTTTTAAAAAAAAAGAAAAAGGTTGCCAAATTTTATTCACAAAACATTTTAATATTTTGGTATAATTAATTTACACCAATTAAAAGGATAAAATCGAAGCTAGAACAAAACATGAAACTACAAAGTATGTTGATAAACTACCGCTAAGTTTTGACAACTTTGATTCACCAGAAGATTTTGAGGTAGTAGTGGCTGCAGGGGTAGTTGTAGCTACTGAAATAGTTGGTGAAGTAGTTGGTGATCCAGTACCAGTTGATGAAGTAGTATCAGTTTTTGATGCAGTACCAGTTGATGAAGTAGTATCAGTCTTTGATTCAGTACCACTTGAGGAAGTTGTACCAGTCTTTGATTCAGTACCACTTGAAGAAGTTGTATCAGTTTTTGATTCAGTACCACTTGAGGAAGTAGCACTTCCAGTTGGAGACCCTTCGCTTGGGGGTGATGGGCTTTCAGTTTGTTTAACATCTTGAGAAACTTGGGTCAAGTTAAGTCCAAGTGGACTAATATTACAGACGTTGTTTCCATCAAGATTAATACAGAATGGTGCCTCTGGGCAGATAACACTAGTATCGGTCACATTACATCCTTGGAAACTTCCACATCTTTTTGGGGGGCCAAAAGCACCGTTTTCACATGAAGCAATAAAGTAATTGCCCAAGCATTTTGAAGATCCTGAAGTACAAGCCTGTCCGCTAACAAGTTGAACAAAAGCGGCTCCAAAGAAAAGTGTCAAGCTGGAAAGTAGTCTCATTTTTAAAATTAGTTTTATATAGTATTAAATATATCTTTTTTTTACACCTTTCAGATTCTTGGTTCATACAGGGCTTTTATACTTTTTGCGACATACTAAAATCAATTTTTTAAAATGAACATTTATTTCAATTCACTTTAAGCTACATGTTGTTTTAATTATAGAATGATCTTTTTCACATGGAAAGTACATACCAGATTCTACTTTCAAAAAATAATAATTT
>MBFT01001040.1:4366-22551 GCA_003086725.1 Furculomyces boomerangus | reverse complement strand
ATGGTTACACATAATTGTATTTCACTCTTCATACAATAATAAGTCTTCATATATTCGACTAAAATTATCAATGCAATTTACAGATTTGCGATTGTTCTTGGTAAATGATTGAACTACAGTTATTTTCTTTTAAACAGGAAGGAATAAATAAATAAGATAATAGAAAAAGTTTATTCTTCAAAAAAAAACTGGAAAATTGGTTTTCTTAAAAAAAAAAACCAGCGGTTTAGATATGTTAAAACATCTAGAAACTTCTATGCAACAGAATGATTAAAACATAATTATTAGATTTCATATATCAAATATGCAAGCTGCAAAGTTATCCCTCATATTGGATATCTATCAATAGTATTTGTTTAAAGAAGCTTCAGTAAAAGTGGAATCTGTAATTTCACTCACAACTACAACAAATCGCCGATTTGCATACATTATGTTGCATGAATTTAGTAGATTTTATGTAAATCTCATTTATTGAATGGGATCTACTAAACTGCGAGACTAATCTTAATTAAATCTAAGAGAATCATATTGTAATAAGGAGTTGAAAGGAAACCATATTGCTATATAAATTTTTACCAGAATGACGGTTGTATGCGTTTAGTGAAAGTATTTAAATGGGATTTCAAACTGAATTTGACTTTCTCTTTTTTTTTCTCATCTTAAAATAAAATACTGAAACATCCAAACTATCAGGGGTACCTGAAAGTAATGTTGTCATTTTTTTTATATCATTTATTTTCTATTGTATCCCAAACTAAATAAAACAATCATACTACTATTGTATTTACAATACATTGTTCTATCCATTATGATGTTTTCTTTTTATTCTTTTAAAAACTACAAAAATGAACACCAATTTTCCGTCCGAAAATCACAAGAAATATTATACTTTTTTATTATAATACAAAAATCAATGCCACTGATACATGTATCAAGATTAACAGTGTATATCCTGAATTTTTAAACATTAGAAAGTGTCAAAGGTGGTATAAAAGATTCAAATATGGTAACTACAATCTACAAAAAAAGTCAAAAGTTGGAAGATAAAAATTCTTGATAGTTTTAATTTTAGTAATATTGTGGAGTCTAATCTAAATCTTTCTATAGAAAAAATATCAGATAAACTAAATGTATCTTGGTCGGTAGTTCAAAGGAATATGTCATCAATAGAAAAGACATTTAAATCAGGGAAATTTGTTCCACATGATCTATCATATGACAACAAAAAAATCAGAATAGATAGATCTTATAATTTATTAAATAAACTCAATATTGAGCTAATATTTAATAGAATTATAGCTGGAGATGAAACTTGGATACTATACAATAATACATACAAACACAAAAAGTGGCTATCTGTAGGAGAAAAAGCAGCAACTGTTCCAAAACCTGATCATTTTGGTCCAAAAATATTACTTTCTGTTTATTGGAATATCAATGGAATAGTGTACTACGAATTTCTAGAACCCAAAAAAACAACTAACTCAGATATCATGTATTCTAAACTAGAAAAAGTAAAAGAATCTGTGTTGCAAAAACAACCATGAATTGCGAATAGAGAGGGGATTTTATTGTTAATTGATAATGCATAACCTCATACATCAAAAACCACAAAAACAAAAATAAAGGAACTTGGAGTGGAAATGTTAAATCATCCTCCTTATTCACCTGATTTGGATTCTTCTGATTACCATTTTTTAGGTCATTAAAGGATCATATTAGAGGGAAAAAATTTATTGATAAAAATCAAATTGGAAAAGAAATTAAAAATGTTTTTGACTCTAAACCAATGGATTTTTATAAATCAGGTTTATGAATTTAAAATAAAGATGGGAAAAAGTCATACTAAAAAAAGATAGATATATGTGGATTAACAGTTTATAGCTTTTAATATTTTTTAAAGTAAAATATTTATAAAAAAACGACATTACTTTCGGGTACCTCTGATACTTCTAAATACTTGATAAACAAGTCGTACTTTACACACCAATCAATTTTACATACGACAATTACAATAAATTCATATGACACCAATAAGGGGAGGTGGAAAACACGTGGTGGGTATAGCCAACCAATTTTGAAGATTTTGTTCAAATCTGGTCCTAAATCATTCTTATTTTTTCTCAAAAAAATTACCATGCCTTGGCTTGAGCACAAGGTTGATATCGAATTTATTCTTTCTCATTAAAATGATCTCAAATTTGTACAGTTTCAAGTACTTTCTTACAGTAGTACTAATAATTTCTCTTTTTTATATTTTTTACGATCACAATCCCTACCTCCCAAAATTTTATAAACCTTACAAGCCACTCAGCTCAGGAAGAAAAGGAGCTACCATTCAAGTTTCAAAACAACTCCAATTTACAAAACAAGACGAATACATATCCAGTGATTACAATCAGACAGTGAAACATATTATTACTCAACCTCTCTCAGATGAAGAATTTGATGAAATTAGCTGGTACAGCACTATAAAGAATGCAATCATACTCTCTATACACCCACATCTCAAATTCATACCAAATTTATATTCAATATACGAAGACTATGTGTTAATGATGCCTTTGGCAAAAACAGAAAGTATACGCTTTACAAAAAACGCCAATTCAGACTTGAATCTAAAAACAATATGTGATGCTGACGATCCAAGACCAGAATGCGACGTCAAAACTCACAGAAACTACGTGTATGAAGAGCTTCCTAAAAAAACTTTTGATATGGTTAATTTGGTATGCAATTCAGGTTTGAGATACAAGGTTTATGCTAAAATCGATTTTGATGTATTTGTGAACAAGGCATATTTTCACGATGTCATGAAATTTATGATAGATAATCACAAAAGAAAAATCTACTATGGTGATATTATGGACTCAAATTCAGCTTCTCGGCGCATAGCAATGAATGGAAAGTTTTATGCTATTACAGATTCTCTATTTGAGGAGTTATGCAAATGCGAATTTAAAGAAAAAGATAAAGGCTTAGAAGATTTTTGGTTCGGACAAGTGCTAGGATGGTGCATTGATAAAAAAAGGTTTAAGAAAGGCGAGAAAATGGTTTTATTGAAAAGTGATGAATCAAAAGTGATACACAAGAATCTTTATGATCAAAATGTTGGCTTGAAAATTGGTAGATTTGCTAATTCATAACCGATTTTCTTCTATTATAATCGGTTCACCTATCCCTATTAACCGAAAAAAAAAGAATAGGCAGAAAATCGCATTCAAATTGCTTCTTGATATAGCAAGCTCTGATCAAACAAAACTACTTTTCAGTTTTCCTTTTTTTTCTTATTTTTATACACTATTATAGATATTAATTATTTTTTTCACGAGGAATAACTTTCAATAGTTCTAGATTAAATAGAATTTCTAAATTATACTTTTATTACCTTTAGTTTCTGATATATTATACACTTGTTATTTTGCTTTATTCTCTATTTGTTTATTTTTTGAAACTTGTCCAATATCTTTACAATCATCTTTAGGATGAAAATAGATAATTTCAAATAAAGATCTTGTCTAGTCAGTAACTTATTTAAAAACCTAACAAAGGTTCAAAAAAAAGAAAAGTAAACGTGTTGTAAATTCTGATCTATTAAAAAATCCAAAAACTAGTTATTAAACTTCATATCACTTTAAGCATGTTTTAAAAAAAGTTGGCAGAAATGCAAGCTATCAAGACCACCCAAGTTTTTGATTGTTGATTCTTTCTCCTAGCTCTTCCAAAAATGAATTATAAAATATTGAAACCAGAATGATACCTTAGTTTTATTAGATATAGTTTACTGCTTCATTAAAAAATAAACTTTTTATATTTTAACTCATTGACAGCCGGAAAAAGAAAATCCCGCTTTCTATTTTTTGTTTGAATAAATAATAAAATTGTCTGATAACAAAGTAATGATGTAAACTTGCTGCCAAAAAAAATCGGAAACTGGTTTTATTCATCCATGTTTTGAGAATATTGTATCATTTTTGTTTATTCAGATCAAGTGTTACAATTTCCTTTGGTCTTTTAGTAAAATCAAATTATGCATTTTTTTTTGTTACGTTTACTCCATTTGTAAAATTTATAACTTCTTTCAAGCTATGCATTTTTCCTTTACTGATTTGCGTTGAAAAACTAGACAAAAATCAAAAAAGTTGTGAAAAAATGAAAATTCAGCCACAATAATACCAAAAAGTATCTTTTGTAAAAAATATCGTTTCAAATCACGTTTTTTTCTGTTTGTCACGAGTGAAAGTGCTATTGTCGGAAGTATCCCTTTCTCACTACCTAGCTTTATACCTTTTCTCTAGAATTTTTATTTGGGTTCACTTATGGTTCGACTGGCAGTAAAATTTTTTGTAAAATAGATAATTTCTTATGATATATTTGTTTTGTTTCTTTATTGATTGATCGTGTATAAAATTTGTAAATGTTTAATAGTATATACTGATTTATTGAGATACCTTGTGATAGATAAATTTCCCAAAAGAAAATTTGTTACTTACATGTATCTTTCAATATAGTTAAAATAAAATTAGAAAAGAACAGAGAATCTTAAAAACCAACTTTCAAATGAGAATTTCAATAGTAGTAAAACCAGCATTCTGTCTTTTGGTAAAATAATAGTATAAATAAAAACTAATACCATAAACTCCAACCACTTTATCCCCTTGGTATTAGCTATTTATGCATTCTGTAATGCAGCCTTTTTAGTATCTTTTATTATTTCTCGGGATAAGTTTGGCCGTACATTTACCAACTCAAAAACCCTTTTTGTAATTGATTTTTCTTGCATTATTAAGAATGCTTTTCCCAAACTTTCTCTCTTGATGCCAAATAACAAAAGATGAGTTTTCGTTAGTCTTTTGTTTTTGCTACGACACTACTGTAGACAAACTTGACATATTTCGCTTTTTTGGTTAAGGTATTGTAAGGAATCAAAAATTCATATATATACTTTTATTTTTCATAAATATCTAATCATTATGAATTTCTCAAAGCTAACATTTTATTTATTCTGGGCTTCATTCTCCAGTATTGTACGTTTTATCAGCTCAAACCCAAATCTTAAAGAAAAACAAACTGTAACCCAAACACCAAACATATCTGAAGAATATGAACCAAACCAAATTTCTCCAAAAATGACAGAAAACAATGATTACATTGATGGCACTGTTCTAAAAATAAACCAAAGCTATAAAGGAGTATATGGGTACTATGTTACAATAATATCAAGGAATCCAAAATTAAATATCAATATAAAAATTGATACCCAAATACCATTTTTGTGGCTTGTTGATGATCGATGCTTATTCTGTTACGAAGCGTTTGGAATGCAAGGTGCAGAAACCATGAGTAAAAGGAAATCATATAGTGTGATAAAAAATGTTGTTTCTGGAGATGATGGTTCATCATTTTATGGAGAATATGCTGTAGATAATTTTATTATTGGAAAAGAAATTAGGATTCCATTCCTCAACGTTGCTGTGCCTGGATCTATAACACCACCGAAATCATTTTCTATAGAATCAGAAAAAGTATATACTAGCTTCAAGACCTCTCTCTATACAGATTTGAGTAATCCGATAGTATCTGGAGTTTTAGGACTTGGACATCAATACGAAAATCTGAAAAAAAATATGTTCTTCTCCCAAGAAAACTCGATTATTAGCAAACTGAAAAACAAAATCATATCTATAGATTTAAGAAAAGAAAATGAAAGATTAAGCTTGGGATTTATAGATAAAAATTACACCAAAAGTGATTTCCATTGGGTAAATATACCTAGAGATTCTGCTTTTGAGGTTACTTTAAACTACATCAAAATTAAAGACATAGTCTACGTTATGGAAAAAAAAGCTGTTTTGAATCCAAGATACAAAGAAACATACTTGCCTGGATATCTTGTTGATAATATCAACTCTGATATTTCTAATTGGTATACTTTTGGATGCTATTCTTTTGATAAAATTGATCCTATTGAAATTGGTATCAATGGGAAAGGCTATACTATACACCCACAAAACTTTCTAATTTCATACTTTTACTGCTGTGATTCTAAATTCACTTCAATTCAGGATAATATTCAAGGGATAGACACTGTGATATTAGGAGAAAGTTTTTTTCAAGAATACATGGTTGTGTTTGATTATGAGAATAATAGGATAGGAATTGCAAATTAACTAATGTTTTTTGACTTGAAGGGTCAGTTTATTAAATTGTAGGTTTGACTAAACCAATATTGTGCATAGGGAAAACTATAATTCATGTTGGAAAGATTTTTTGTTTTTTGAAAAAATGAAAGTTTGTATAAAGAAAAATATTTTGAAATATTGTATTTATTGATGGTATATGAAATTGTAAAGAAATGTATAATATCCTTAGTTGTAGTTCACTATATCGAGAGGATGTGAAAGAGATGATGTAACGAAAATGAAAATTATAATTATAATACAAACTCCTCAAATACATTAAGCCCACTTTCCGATTAGGGCCATAACACCAGCTCCAAGGTACATTGCAAAAAAGCACCATGCTTTGATTGATGTAGAGTAGTTCTTAAACTTGATTGAACTAAACTCTTCAGAGATTAAGTTTACAAGTGCAATATAGACCAATATTCCTGCACTTAAAGCTTCTAAAACGCCAAGACAAATCAAATAAGCAGGAGATCTAGGGGCAAGTACTGAGTGAATGCCCATTCCAATCCCTTGCCCAATTGGTGTTGCGAACATGTAAATAGAAGCGCCTGCAAGCATTACTTTTACTTTTCCAATAACTTCGCTTCTGGAATCGGGTGATAAGCTTTCTTGATCTGGTTGTTTTTCAGAGTATAATCTAGTTAACCTGTCGCCAATTGCAAAACCTTCGAACATTTGATGGAAGCAAACAGCTATTCCAAGTGTAATTGTTTCAGCTCTTGATGTCATTCCTAATGATAGACCAACGGTGATAGAATGGAAAGCAACAGAAGCTTCGAGGAGATATGTAGATAGTTTTTTTCTTGATTCACTGTCTGAAAACATACCTCCGTGGACATGGTTGTGGTGTGTATGAACGGTATAATTTATTTCGGAGCTACTTAAATCCTTCACTCCATTTCCGGTTGCTATTTCCTTTTGTTTCACAAGCGTGCTTGTCAAGATAAATTCAGTGAATTGCATAACGAATATGGCAAACATAAATATTACCCCTGGCCATCCTTCATAATTTCCAAGTTTCCCAGCAACACAGGCATCATTGAGATAACTGTTGGCTGGTGGATAAATATGGATAATAGCAGTTGAAAGGATTACACCAATACTAAAGAATTTTCCAAGATCTATTAATCTTGGTGGTAGTCGAAGTGCTTTATATCTGTAACTCAGGATTGGGATGAATGCGCCGAATCCACCGCTTGCTAAAACGCAAAACAAACTGATGAGCTGTGCTTTGCTACTCCAATCATCTACACCGATAGAACTACATACTTCAAGTCCCGATGCTTCTCCATCACGTTTTTCACTTTCGCTGTGGCTACCGTGTCGTTTTTCGATGGTTGATCTAGCAGTTGGTGTGGCTATCGCAGATGCAGCAAAAAGAGAGGTAAGTAAAAGGCCTAATAGAATGGGTTTGAAGGATGATTTATTCATTCTTGGCCGAGTGTTTTGTTGGGGGTGTGTCTGGCAACAGAAAATGGGATAAAAGTATTTCTAGATGTGATTTACTGTTGTTTGACAGTTGGGGACGGAAGAAGATGAGGACGAGCACGGTGGTGGGAAATGGGGGGTTTATATACTTGATGAATTAAGGGGTATTGTTTCCCCGACTTAGAACCACAATTTGCAGGTAGAAACTCTTCAAGCCCAATAAATATACTTTTACGGTTGAAAAATTTTGATAAGCTGTTTTCTATTGGGCAAGATAGATTGGGCCAATTGTATTGCTGATTTTTTAAATCTTTTTTGTTTCTTTGCATGCTTTTGATCCTTGTGTTTTATTGCGCAATACTAAGCCAATGGAAAAGTGCTCAAGTCTTGTTCTAGGTTTTTATTGGCTTCTAGATGCAGATTATGTATTTCAAACATTTTGAAACCTCAATAAATCCTTGTTTGCTATTGGCTTTTAGCTAAAGATGTTTTCTATCTGATTTCTATTCGCTCAAACTGATAATTTTTTGAACCGATTATTAAATTGTGCATGTGTACTTTTGCGGTTATGATTCATTTACACTGATTTTTGAAACAAGATTAATAATTTTGTGCTTGTTTAGTATTCCCATTTGGAATAGTTTCACTCCAATCAATTTTGCCTTAGTAATTCGTCTAATTTGCAAATCAAAATATCGTCCTTAATTTTGACTGAAGATTTAACTGATAACCGTAAATGTACACTTTTTCCATTCCAAAACGGGTTTGCTTACTAATGAGATTATCTACAGTTACATAGAAACTTCTATAAGCCAAATCGGATACCTCTACACCACTGCAATATATATCTGCGAATCATTTTGAATATCCATTCCACGTTTTTTTACCAAGAACCCTGGCTCAAGTGCTAATTTTTATAACCTGAAATGGAACAAAGCCTTCGTAATACAAAAATATATGACTAATACAATAACTCCAATTTTCAGTGCTCAAAGCATAATTGTTTTAAAATCTAAACCACAAGGTAAAAGAACAGCAAAACATCCAATAGAAAAATTTTGAATAGAGTAATGTAAATGGTTAGCAGCTTAGTGTTGGGACCATTCAATGGAATTCAAGTCTATTCCATCAAGGAACATTTCGTACAATGGACTCAATTCTCTTAATCTCTCAACATGCTCCTTCAATTTATCAACGGTGTAGTCAATTTCTTCCATAGTGGTGAATCTTCCTATCCCAAAACGAATCGATGAGTGTGCCAAATCTTCTTTAACACCCAGTGATCGAAGTACATAGCTTGGTTCCAAAGATGCGCTAGTACAGGCTGATCCAGATGACAAAGCAATGTCTTTCAGTGCCATAAGAAGCGATTCTCCCTCAATAAACGAAAACGAAATATTCACACAACCGGGATATGAAAGATCAGGGTTATTCCCGTTTTTTTTGATGTGTGGAATTTCTTTGGTTAAACGATCCAAGAAATGCTTCGAAAGTTTAGATACGTGATCATAATCATACTACAAACCAAATTAGTATAAATCAGACATTTGGAACAAAACCTTAAAGAATAGGGTATACTTCACAGTAGAAAAAACAATAAATTATACATAAAATCAACTTACCTCACGCTCTCTAGTTGCAATTTCACAGGCAGCACCTATACCAACAACTAGTGGTGGTGCAAGAGTTCCGCTTCTAAGACCGCGTTCCTGTCCGCCACCAGATATTATAGGTTCAAGCCTGACTCTTGGTCTTCTGCGTGTATATAGAGCACCCACACCTTTAGGTCCATACAATTTATGACCACTTATTGACATAAGATCAATGTTCATTTCATTGACATCTATTGGAATTTTCCCAACAGCTTGGGCTGCATCAGTGTGGAAAAAAACTTTGTTTTTTCTACAAATCTCTCCAATCTGTTTCATCGGTTGTATACATCCAATTTCATTATTGACAGCCATTATTGAAACCAAGCTAGTAGTTTTTCTAATGGATCTTTCGAGATCTTCCAGATTGATTATTCCATTAGCATCAACATTCAAATAAGTAATTTCAAAACCTTGCTCTTGCAAATAACGACAAGAATCGAGAACACATTTATGTTCGATTTGAGTTGTTATTATATGGTTTTTCCTATCTTTATAAAAGTTTGCAACTCCTTTTATTGCTGCATTGTTGCTTTCTGTTGCCCCACTTGTAAACACAATCTCTTTAGATTCAGCACCGATTAAATTTGCCACTTTTTCTCTTGCTTGTTCAACAGCTAAATCCGTTTCCCACCCATAGAGATGAGTTTTTGAGTGAGGATTACCGAATTCATAAGTATAAAATGGTAACATCTTGTCAAGAACTCTAGGATCAAGTGCTGTTGTTGCCTGTGAATCTAGATAAACAGGCCTGAGCTCATTTTCTGACATTTGATCATTTTTCCAAACTCGCAAATTGATCTGCTTTGCTGCAACAGTAGGTTCATTTGATTTCTTTTCTATTTCTTGAGTTTTCTGCGAATAATGACTCCTAAATGTTTTTGTGGATGAATTTTTCCATAATCTATTCAGTGAATTTCTTAAAAGACTGTTCTTTAATATTGCAGATTTGGATAACATTTTCAATTGAAAATATCTTGAATTCAAAGTTTCTAGAAAGATAAGATAATATTGTTTATGAGTTTTCAAAGTAACAACTCAATAACATTCAAATTTTATTGAATTGATTCAAAGATAATCTGATAAGTTTTTTTTTTACTAAAAAAAACAAAGAAAATCAACCAATAGTATTTATCGAACTTCTAATTTTAACAGTCAAAACATTTTTGTCTATCAAAGGCTTTATTATCAAAACTATACTGGTTTGAAAAGAATTATAATTCTTTTTGTTGTAAATAAATATCTCTGAAACTACCACTAGAGAATAGATATTTATCGGGTGCTTAGCACAGGCCTTAATTGTTTTGGATTTTTGCTTTTGAGTATTCTAGAATATTTTCGTATAGCTCTTCTGCATCATCTGATGACTTTAATCGAAGTGCATAACTTACCGGTTTTTTACTGGTAGGGTTTATAAGCGTCAACCGCAAATAGTTGTTATCCAAAATTGGCTTGATCCCCTCAAATAAATAGTTGTTCAAAACCATACGAAATGTTGCATCTGTACGCATTATAAGTCTGGAAAGGTTCGTATTTTCATTCATGTTCAATTTTAATAGCCCAAAACCTCTCTCGGCCCAGTTGTTAGTATTGTTATCTAGTTCAAAAAGTTTGCATTTAGAAGAAAATATTGTGACTTCATCCTCTTCAAATGTCTTAATTTCAACATTTTCAAGCAATTGAAGAGATGCTGGAGCTTTTTCTACAGGTTCGGAACTATTATCTTTTGATGCTAACATGCTTTTAAAGTCTGTTGTTTTTGATTTTGCTGCCAAGTCACCAAATCCCATAGGAATGTGACCAGCTTCTTTTGATTTGATATCTTCTTGTTTCTCGTCAGTTGTACCTTTATCACTTTTAGTAGATACTTTCTCTGAAGATTGTTTCGTATCCTTTTTATCATTGATACTTGATTTACCTTCGTTTTCTGTTTTGTTAATATCTTTAGAAGTATCGCGTTCTTGGTTTCTACCACCAAATTGTGTAAATGCAGTAGAGTTTGAAACTTTAAAATTTTCCGGTGCTTTTTTACTTTCAACTTTTGAATCTAGACCCACTAAAACAGGTCTAATGGCTTCTACACTAGATTTGTTCTGATTACTGTATGTTGGTAAACTAAAAACAGCAGATTTTTTGAATGTTACCTAAAATCATGACAAAAAGAGTAAATTATAATTATTTTTTAAAAATCCAACACTGGATTTACATTTGACCAAATGGAAGAACTTGCAGATTCAGTTTTTGGTGAGTTTTCATTCCTAAAAGAAAATAGAATGGTTAAATTGGTTTTACATATAGCCATCTCATTGAACCCAATATGGCTAATATTTTCAGAATTTTATAAATTATAATTCTTACATTGTGGTTTCTTTCTTCTTTTAAAATAGAATTTTGGATTATTAAATATAAATTAAAAAGAGATTGATCAGTACGTTTTTAGATGATTTACATTTATAAAATATGAAATTATTGTTGTAATATGAAAGAAAAAGCTACCTCGTTAGATTCGTTGCTTTCAACTTTGGGTTTCTTGCTTGGTTCATTTTCATCAAAATCGGTTTTTCTTGCTCTTTCCATCTTTTATATAATTACCTGTTAATGTGCTTTGTATGTATTTATGTCAAGATGATTTTTATTGTTAGCAGTATTGTAATAGAAATTTACCCAAGCAATTCAACAAAGCTTTCAAAATAAACCAGAAATTTTTTGTTTACATGTGATACAATTGAAATCAGCCCATTCCCAAAACGCCTAAACTATTATCCAATAGTGTGTGCTCACGTGAAATTTACCCAGTAACAAAGCAGAATTTTTTTACGCAAATTTGGTAAAAAGTTTTATAGTTAATTGATAACAAAAGTCTGAATCCCTTTTAATATTAAAATCATTTCAATCTTTGATTAATCAATAGATCTAGGCTCTGGTATACTGAACTGCAAAGAAAGTTTGAAATATCTTTTTTTTAATTTAACTGATATCTAGGATGTTTCCAACAGGAATTCTTTTTGCAAGATCGGCCTGGAAAGGTCCATATTTCGTAACTTTTCCAAATCTAGCTGAATGCATCCGTTTAGGTACACCAATACAGACAAAAGTAAGAGCTTGTACCATAATGCCAAACATGGTTGGTGCCAAATTTTTGGTTCACAATGGAAAGGATTTCTTGCCTGTTAACATTACTGAAGAGATGATAGGAAGAAAACTAGGAGAGTTTAGTCATACTAGAAAGAAATTTTCATATCGTCTTACCAAAAACAAATAAACATTATGCCTTTATTAAAATACACAGGATTGTACTTTTTATATTTACTAAATAATTTTTGCAACAATACTTTAATAGTATCGATGCACATTAAATAAAAGTTACAACCAACTATTGGCATCTTTATCCCAAGAACCCCAGATCGTATTTAGATACTTGGGTAATACCACCTCCACCTGAATAACCTGTTCCTTCTGATTGTAAAAGAATAGCTCCATTTTCTCCCTTAACTGCTTCTGAACATGTAAAACATTTCTTTTCATATTCCACAAACTTTTGCCAACAACTATCACAGATACAGTGACCACATTTTTTCATAACTATTGTTTTAATTTCATCAATTAACCGAAAACAAAATATTCAGTTTTAAAAATACATAATTTAATTGCAAGTACCTTTAATCTTGGAACCATTTTGAAAAGTTTTGGTACATGAAGGACATATCTTTTCGTTGTTTTTAGAGTGACTAAAATTAACAGGAACTAGATTTTTTATCCTAAAAATATATGTAAAGAAAGTTTTGGTTAAAAATAATACTTTCAATCTATCCTCAATTTTAGGAATAAATATTTCTGTAATCACTTTATTGGATGTGGTGTAGATTCCAAACACTGAGGTAGTTCTTTTTCTGGCTTTTTAACTTTTTTCTCTGCTTCTGTTGACATACTTGGCTATAAATTCAAACATCCAGTATTAAAAAGGTATTGTAATTAAAAATAAAAGCCAAAAACTAAAAATTGATCTTACCACCCAAAAACTAGCTAATTTTTTGTCTGATGACTATTAAAACATATTGAAAAGTGTGCTTTTTTAGTAAATGATCATTATTCTTGTAATGAAATTTTATATATAGTTTTTATATGTCAAAGTTACCTGTGTGGGTCTATCTGGAAAAGATAATATACAAGAAAAGTTAGGTATTGTAAATACAAGTCTTGTATAATATAAATGATTATGTTTATAGAGGAAATAATGTGTTACCATATGGTTTAGATTGTTTTGTGTCTGTTCTTGATCTAGTTCCAAGTGTTTCGCGTTCAATAAATTGTATTTTATTAACTAGTTGAAGTTGTTTTTCTTCATCCTTTTTCCCAGCCTAATAAAGAGTAAATTCAAGTAACATCATTATTATAAAATCTAGAACAACAGAAATACTTACAGCTAGAGTTTCTAAATATTCTTTATAATTTTTTTCTAGGCGAATAATATTTGCTTTCTGTGATAATATACTTTCATAAATACATTCTTTACAACTGAGATGTCCTTTTAAACTAACATTTTCAAATGAATGATTACAAAATTTTTATAAAGTTTTTACAAAACTTACCAACAAACTGGGATACGTGCTTTTTGGAGACACAAGTAACAACAATCAAAATCACGTTTTGAATCTGAACCAATTCTTTGCTATAAAATATTTGAATTTAGTTATTTTTAAGAATTGTAAGAAGAGTTGGGTGGAATTGCAGAATATAATTTATACATTTTTAGAGCCATAGTCCAGCATTTGGCGTTCAGCATATGTAAAATAGCCTTTTGCTGTATTGTTTTTAGAATGTCTTGACATTTGAAATAATTTATTTAGGAAAAGTATAAAAAGGAAAAAAATTGTTTATAAAAAATATTCGATTTTTGTTTCAAAAATTAATCAATCAAATTTGATATTGACATTTTTCTTTTCCTGCTTTTTTTTCTATCATTCGTTTTTTGATCAGTTTCTATTACAGGAGTAAAGATTATTGCTTCGTTTGTAGTATGTACACCACTATCAACCTTTGCTTTCTTGATCTGTTTCTCAACGCACGGGTCATCAGCACCTACAATTGTTTGGATATTCGATTTTGAACCAAAAGTAAAAACCGAGTTTGTTCTTTGTAGGTTTTCGAAATATGGGAAAAAGTTGTCCAAAAGATTTTGGCTTGATGTACCTAACATAAAAAAAATATTTTTGATTATTATCAAGGTAGCATAAAAGAGATAAATTGGATTTATAAATGTCTTTCTCGAGGTATTTTAGCAACTAGTATACAAGATGTAGTGAAAAGATATCTTACCTTTGCTAATAAGCGACGAACTAGAGTTGGTTTGAAACAGTGATGAAGAGCTTCCATTTGTACTTGAATTGTCACCAAATATCCTACTTAATTTCATTTTGTTGTTTGAAATAGTATATCTAAAAGAATCAAGAAGAGATACTATTTTTTTGTTTGGAGAATCAAAATTGATGTCATTGTCTGATATAAGACTATCAGAATCCGACATTTTGTCGACTTCACTGTTTGTATTAGTGTTGATCTTTGGTTCGTTTTGTTTCCACATGTTTAAGTTGAAGCTGTTTATGGTATTCCTAAAGGAATTGGTGTAAATGAGTACATCTAGAGTAGAGAAGTTTGAATCGATGCAACATAAAGAGTTAAAGAAAGTTCCATGGATTGGGACTATCCACGGGTCAGTATCGAGATTTGATATGGATAAAGGTCTCATTATTCTTTTTGCTTCAAATGTAATATTTCCGGTGTTTGTATTATGATTGTTGACCTTGAGACTTTTTAAATATAGTATAAAATTAGCAAGAGGTTCAATGTTTTCAGTAGTTTCTTGGAGTTCCTTGTAAATCGTAATTGCTCTTTCAAACATGTTTACACTTTTGGCGCTTAATTCGTGGTCAGCTATGAAATCCATATTTACTAAATGTATTGTTGAGTTGATTGTCCATGGAATCACCTGAATTTCCCAGTATTTAATAGGTACATTTTCTTTACACCATATCAACAACTCTGCTTGACTTATTGCGGCTTTGATACTTTTCTTTTTTGCAGTTTTTATTCTGTTTGGAGGAATAGACAAGAATTCGCTTTTAACAAGATCCGATTGGTACAGATGGACAGTGATACTGTTCAGCAACTGTCTTGAGATATAGCTGAACATAACTTTTTCGTCGTTTATATAAGAGCTGAATAAATTGACATTACTTTGAAATAGTTTTTTTGTTGACGACAAAGATACAGAAAGATGTTGTCTAATTTCTTTTTTGTATTCGCCCAGATATTTTTCAAGGGTATTAAACTTGTAATTGTCCTCATTGATATTTACTTTGTTTCTATGTCTTCTTTTAACAAATTCCATAACACGTGCAAAAAGTGTATATCCTTTTATCATATACAGGTTATGGTCTTTTGGGAGCTGTGAATCGTTTCTGCTATTGACATACTTCCTTAAAGTGTCTACTTGTTTGTTTCCGCACTTTATTTTACCACCGAATTTCCATCTGTAATCGTTTGAAGGGGGTTTTACAAAGGTGTCTTTGTCATCAATGGCAAATATAGTATTGTTGAAAATGTTTTTACTTTTGTTTGAAATGTAATGTACCCACCAAACTCTTCTTTTGTACTCTGATTCTTCTTCAGAAATGGATGTTTGTATAGGTCTTTTAATATCCATTCTATGAAACCCTGATTTTCTAATAGCCCTATGTTTATAAGTTTTGATATTAGATTTTCTTTCAAAAGAAGCTGAATTTTATGAAGGATAATAATGACACTTACATTATTGACAAAACTATGGTTCATGTTAAAAAAATAAAAGAAACCAAGTATTAAATGGTATATATATATATAGTTAAGGTAAATTTACATATTATTTCGGAGTTTATTTCTGGGGCTATTTTTTTCCAGCAGTAAGAAAGTAAAAAGTTACAAGCCCAAAGATAATGATAGTCGGAAACATCCTTTTCAATTTTGATTAGATCCAATGCTTTTTTTGCATAAATAGCTTCACTGTACACACTGGCTTCAGTCGCATCTTTCAAATGTTTAACTGCAGCTGATAGGAAAGCAAGAGTGAAATAATTGGGGAAAAGATTGTTTTTTAGTTTGTGTAGGAATTCTGGAATTCTTATAGGCATCATAATCACAGGGAGCGTGTAGAGCAAAGCAAAAACAGTTTGTTCCAAGTCATTGTATGGTGGAACAGCCAGTCCCTCTATGAGGTCTACAACACGTATTTTTGGTAAACCTTGTGTTTTTAAATGGAAGGGTAAAAAAATTAAAAGTTACTGTGTTCATCGTTTTGGTCTTCCTGATTATCCATAAACAAAGATGTGTATAATAATGGGAAATATTGCAAATTGATCCAGAAAAAATTATTTGGGAGCGAAAGACGGCGGGCGGGGGATTGGGAATCAAGGTTGTTTTATATACTTTCTATGTGGAGTAATTATGGAGATATCAGCTGGCAAGGTTTTGTAAACTACTGTTTTTGGTAAGCAAAGGGATATAAACCTATTACGTAAAATAACCTCAATAAGAAATTTAGGAGAATTATTTTCCCTTCGCCAGCCTGTAGTTTGCTTTGCTTTGGAAGAATTCTCGGGTTGCCCCAAAATACGTAATTCAAAAACGTAATCTAAGCATCCGAAACAAAAGAAAACCAAAAAACACGGAAAAACTTCATAACACTGCTAGTTTTTCCGAAGAGTTTCCAAATGTAGTTTATCAGGCCTATCAGAATTCATATCTATTCTCCCTACTGTTTTAGCCTATCAGCTATACTCCTGCCAAAACCCATTTAGGAAATTAAAAACTTGATGAACAATTTTGTCTAAATATGGGTTTATGGCAAGTGTACAATTTATAGAGTGAAGCAAAATAAAGCTACTAAAAAAATCAATTTTATTCTTCGTTCTCAAGACTCCTTAGAATATCATTGGACCGGTTCAAGAGCTCTTGGAGATGACTAACAGCTTTCACAAGTTGCTTTTTGTAGGCTTTTGTTGATTTTGGTTTTCCATGCCTTTTTTCTTTTGCCACCGAGTTTTCATTTTTGTTTTTTTCAAACGCTTTGTTTTCGTAGAGTTCGGCTGCCAACATAAGCGATTTTAAAGAATTTTTGGAGTTTGATAGCTCGTTCATATACTCTGTTCTTTCGTTATCCATAGCCATATTTAGTCCAGACTTTTGGCTCCCGGCTGAACTAGAAACAGAAAGTGAGCTTGAACTATGATGTTCTTCGTTTTTGCTTTGTACATTCGTATCAAAAAAATCCGGTATTTTACGACGTTCCACTTTGTCATAATCCTCAATCGGAAAGATATGTTCTTGCTCGATTGGGCTGGATGAGCCGTAGTTTTTATTTGTGTGAGGAATCCGTGTTCTTCTTTTAATAACACTTCGTTTCATGCTGACTGGCCGGTGATGTCCGTGTAGCTTGTAATATAACCCACAAGCATTGCATATGGTATTGTTGCCATCATCACGACGCCACAAAGGAGTATAATCGGTTTTGCAATTAAAGCAAACAGTCTTTTCATTGGCTGGTTCACTGTCCAACTTGTGTTTTTTGACTCTAAATCTCCGGTCTAAATTCATATTTCCACTATGAATTTGTTTCTGATTGAATGTAGGACAGCCACCACACGATATACTTCCGCCTTTGCCATTACAAGAACCGTTTCCGGGACACGTTTCAACACATGTATTGCTTTGGTCAGATCCATATTCGGCTTTTTGGTCCATAGTATTACTTGTTTGATTTTCGTTTGACCCAGCAAAATCACCTTTCGTTGGGCTACTTTGCGAAACAGTTAGTGGATGATGTTGGTTAAGAGATAAACTTTCAGCTTTGGGGATATTTATTGTAGATAATATTTGGTTGAGTGCT
>MBFT01001035.1:11344-23347 GCA_003086725.1 Furculomyces boomerangus | reverse complement strand
AGTCTTATGAGTTGATTATCATCTTCATTTGTTTTGTGAATCTTTTTAATCCATCTTCTTCGTGCAAAAAGGTTTACTTTACCATGAAGTAAAAATGTTTTTACTAAATCTTTATGTTTTTCTTTTGGGTGATCTTCTGTATCTATATTATTAGCAATATTATTCCAAAGCATCAATTCTGGATGTTCTTCTTTGCATTCTCCACCAAATCTCCAGAAAAAATCGTTTTTTGGAAGATTTACTACAATATCCCTATCTTGAATAACAGGAAATGAACCTCTAAAAGACATGGTTAATCTATCATGATTGTAAAAACACCAGAAAACTCTTCTTCTAAATTCAAGTTCTTCTTCAGTATATTTCATCTTTGCTATTTTTGATAAATCAAGTTGATATATCTTGGAAATTCTGACAGATCTATACATGACATTGTAAATAAATAACCCTTATAAATTATGAATATAATTTCAGCTTACGATATCAATAGTCCTATTTTTAAAAAGTTTAGAATCTGTTATTAATGATTAATAAATAATTGTGGATAAGCTATACTAACTTAAGAAATCTTACTTCGTAACTTTTCATGAGCCAAAACATTGACGGATCGGCTATTGTATGCTAGTAGTATCACACAGGTCCATAGATAAAGAGGGTTTCTGATATCAGTTTCCTGTTTTAATAGTTCTAGCGACTCTTCTTCGTATAAAGATCCAAGGTTTTTATCCCCCTCAGTTGTGATATCTTTATATATTTCATTTCCCAAAGCAAGTATGGAAAAATAAAAGTAGTCAGGATATTGCCTGTTTTTCATTTTGTGATAAAGTTCAGGTATTCTAGTAGGCATCATAGCTGAAGGGAAAGATACTGGAAGAGCAAATATCATTTTTTCCAATCGTTTATTTGTTGGAAGAGGAATTTCATTGCCGCCTAAGAAGTGTTGAATAGTGTATTATTATTCTGGGTAAAGCAAAATAGTTGATTTTATTTTGACTCATAGAGTAGGTTATTGATCAATAATAGTCGTAAAAATATATTCAATTACTTGTTTTTGGCTTCTTGAAGGGGTTTTGTTGTTTGTTGGAATTTCTATCCATTTTTGTCTAGAAGAAAAACGAATTAAAAAACACCAAGTGGAAAGATATTTGGTTTATATAGTTTTGAAATCCATGGTAAGTTTTCAGATAAAACTGATTGTTTCTCGAGAGAAATGATTTGTTTTATATTTTTGATTGGTATGTTTTTGTAAAACTATTTAGGAATCTCCAAGTTATTGGTAATTTTCAGTATTCTTGACAAAAAAATGCAAATTCTACTTGGATTATGGAAAACCATTATCATTTCTGTGGGGTCATTTAACCCACTTTTGATTTTAAAGTTGGTTTTCTCAACCAGTAACAAGTCATTTCTTTCATTTTCAAGAGTTCTCTAACTTGAATTTTTGTTTAGAACATAGTTTTTGATTGTTTTGGTTGTTTTGATAAAAAAATGGTAAATATTTGAATCCAATTAACCCTTTTTTCTCAAATAATGTTGTATTAGTTGGTCTGTAAAAAAAACTATCTCCACAAAATGAGTTCATTTTGAACCGCCAAGTTGACCGTTTTATAAAATAAAACGTTCATTTTTGTACCCCTTTCACGTTTTTCACCACCTTTGTTCTCAATTTGCATATTGCTTTTTGTTTAACAAATTCTAAGGTCGATCATGGACCTACTGTCCTAGCACCTTTAAATCAATCAAGCATTTGTACAATAATGCTATAAGGTATAAAAGGAAGTAAAGCAATATCATGAAATTGTAGCAATAGTATTATATTTCGTTGAACTTTTGATTGAAATCTATTTATAAATTTTTCCCCCATGTATCTTGAGCTTGCCACTTAATATCTACACCAAGTTCTTTAGCAAATCTCTTGACTATTGATGGTTCTTTCAGAAAGGGGCGGGCAAGGAATACAACATCTGCCTTTTCTGATTCCAAAATTTCTTTAACCTCTGATGAGGTTGTGATCATTCCTACAGCACCAGTAGCTATACCCGCTTCACGGCGAATGGTTTCAGCAAATGGGACTTGATACATTGGTTTTGCGTTGAAAATAAGATCGCTGGAGTTTCCTCCTGAACTGCAGTCAATCAAATCAACGCCTAAAGTTTTGAGCACTTTTGCCAACTCTACAGAGTCTTCAATAGTCCACCCACCCTCAACATATTCGCTGCATGAGATACGAACCCATAACGGTTTATGTTGTGGCCATACTGTTCTACATCTAGTGACTATTTCAGTCAAAAATCGGATACGGTTTTCAAATGATCCTCCATACTCATCAGTTCTCTTGTTAGACTTTAGTGAAAGGAAACTATTAATCAAATAACCATGAGCGCCGTGAATTTCAATTATCCGATAACCTGCCTTATCTGCTCTTATTGCTGCTTGAACAAAACTCTCTATTGCTTCCTCAATTTCCCCTTTAGTTATTTCTTTTGGAATACACATTCGTTCACTGTATCTAATAGCACTTGGGCCACGAACTTTATCAGGCCAACCGCCATCCTCTTCTCTTGCAATAGCACCCCTGTTTACCCACATTGGGAATGAAGATCCTTTCCGGCCTGCATGTGCTAGCTGGATACCAATTGGAACACCGAGTTTATTTGCAAGGTCCGTAATTTGTTGATGTCCTGGAATATGTTCATCTTTCCATATTCCCAAGCAATTCATTGAAATTCGACCTTCTGGAGTAACTCCTGAGGCTTCAACAATAATTGCGCCTGGAGATTGAACAGCCAATCCACCATAGTGAACAACATGCCAGCTTGAAGGAAACCCATCCTGAGAAGAATACATGCACATGGGAGCAACAAAAACTCTATTTGGGAAAGTTATTCCTCGTTGAGTAAAGGGAGTAAAAGCCTTTGGAATTTCTTTAGATTTGTCATTTTTGTCTAATAATCCTATGGCAGTTCCCAAAGGCAGGTCTTGAACCTGATAAAAGTCAAATGGATTTTCTGTATATTTCGGTTTATAAGTTGTGCTTTGCGCCATTTTTTTTTTTTTGGTTTTTGGTAGAAACCTTAGCTTTTTATAGTTTCCGTGATATAAATATCTCCCCGTGTCATCTTTTTCAGGAGAACTTGGATTTCAAACTGAAATCTTTTTCTATTTACTTTCACCCAATAAAATACTTTATTTTTTTATTAAAGTTGTACAACTCCTATTTTTATATTTATATAAAAAAAAATTACAGAATTGTTGCAGCTTTGAGTAGATTAATACTCGACATAATTTATTGTAACTTGTACTATTAAAAAACACATTTTCGATGACATTTCAGACCACCTACAATTTTGGTTGAGTTTTTGTGGTTTTGCGTAGAGTTTCAATTTCTCGTAAATTTCTTCTAAGGATTTTTCCAGATGCAGATTTGGGTATAACATCCAAGATTTCGATTCCACCACGCAACCTTTTATGTGGAGCGACGTCATTATCCAACCATTCTTTTATTTTGAGAGCTAATTCTATTTTCTTTTCTGGTGATAAACCATCATGATTACTTGCAAGTGTAATATAAGCTTTTGGGAATTCTGTTGCTTGTTCATCATTATATATTCCTATGACTGCACTATCTGCAACATCATCGTGTGTAAGCAGCAAACTTTCGAGTTCTGCTGGTGCAACTTGGAATCCCTTGAACTTTATCAACTCCTTCTTGCGATCAACAACATGAAAGTTTTCATCATTGTCTACAAATCCAATATCTCCCGTATGCATAAATCCATCGCTATCTATTGACTCTGAAGTTGCCTTGGGATTGTTCAAATATCCTTTCATTACATTTGGTCCACGGAAACATAGCTCACCTACTTGGTTGTACCCAAGTTCATTTCCATCTTCATCAACAACTTTTGCTTCTGTAGCGTTTATCAATAAACCAACTGATCCATTTGATGGGTGGTTTTTAGGTCTAGAAGTTACAGTAGGACTAGTTTCTGTCATACCGTAGGCAACGATAAGATATATACCCTTGTACATTTTTTTAAACTGGGACAAAACGTCGTCACCTAGTGGTGCAGCGCCTGTCATTATATGTTTTAATGAGCTGAGGTCGTATTTGTCCGAGTCTTTGCTATTGAGTAGATGTACAATAATTGGTGGAACTAGATGAGCGAAAGTGACCCTATATTTTTCAATTAGTGAAAGGAAGTTTGAAATTTCAAACTTTGGAACAACAACAATTCCGGATGCTGAAGCAATTCCTATTAGCAACACAATAGTGAACCCATAAATGTGATAGAATGGCAAAACGCCCATAAATCTTGATGGATATTTTCCTTCGTAATACCCATCAGAATAGTTTATTGTATTGTTTGCCTCGGCGCATGTCACAATGTTCTTATGTGTAAGCATAACTCCCTTTGGCAACCCTGTAGTCCCAGACGAATATGGTAGTATGGCTACTCGCTCACTTGCCTCCTTTTCCGTTCCGATCGTATATGGCACAATAGGAATGTCACAATACACGCGCTCGATATGCACTGGTCCTCCCCCAACTTCGGTTTGGTCAACGTCCACAAGAATTATACGGTCATGTGGAATTTCCTGTCCTGAAATCTTGATCGCCTCAATTGTTGTTTCCAAAAACGCTTTTTGCGTGACAACAAACTGTGAGCTTGAATCCTTCAATTGAAATGCTAGTTCCCTTGCTGTATACGTTGGATTTGCGAGTGTTGCTATTCCACCAGCCATTAGTATACCAAAAACCACAACTGGGTAGTATACCATGTTTGGTGAAAATACAGCAACAACAAACCCATCTTTTTCCTTCCCAAAACCATACTTGTTTGCAAACCCAGAAGCTAATTGCTTGGATTGTGATTCAATGTCATAAATTGTAAGCTTCTTGCCTGAAGGACCGTCACATATCGCAAAATCTGAAGAGTTTGGGTTCTGAGCATGTCTGCGTTTCCCCTCGTTGATACAATATTGAGGTATGTCAATATTGGGAATATTTATCTCGGGAAGTTTGGATTTGAATATCATTGCAAAAGTGTGTTTTTTGTAAATAGAACTGACAAAAGGTTAAAGAGTAAAAAAGAATAAAAGAATAAAGGGACAAAAATATATTCTAGCTTTTTTTTGGAAAAATAGGGGAATACAAAACATTTTGATTTGTAATTACACGGTGAAACTAGTTGTACACAAGTTTATTTTTTGTAGATGGTAATACCCCTTAAAAACACGTTCAAACATAAAAATAAAGTTTTAAAGATTAGTTTAGTGGTTGTGAATGTTGGATAGGTTCATATGACCAAACTCTGGCCCTGCAATCACCACTCCCTGTTGCGAAAATAGGCTTTTTTGGAGAAAGTGCAACACTAATAATAGAATTCTTATGTCCTTGAAGCATACACTGTGTTTGTGCATTACGTGGATCCCAAAATTTAACACATCTGTCTTTGCTCCCAGAAACAATCCAGTTGCCATCAGGTGAATATGCAACACTTAAAACAAAGTCTTTGTGACCATTAAGTGTTGTTTTACAAATCGAACGACCTTGTGGTCTGCCATTTGGTCCTGGCCTTGAAAGAAGCTCCCATATCTTTAATGATTTGTCTAGTGAGCCTGAAAGTAAATAACGTCCATCAGGACTAAATGAAACAGCGTAAACAGAGTCTTTGTGACCATCAACACGTTCCAAGAACTGACCAGTTTGTGCATCCCACAAACGAACCATCTTATCTAAGGAAGCGGCAGCAACCAATCGTCCATCTGGTGAAAATGCGACAGAGGTGACTCCTGCATCTTTTGGACCCATATCATCAATTGAAAATGTGTGAAGATTCTTTCCAGATTCAATATCCCACAGTCTGACTGTTTTATCACCAGAGCCAGATAATATAGTTTTTCCATCTGGAGAAAAGTCAAGTGAATAGATATCTTGGTCATGACCAGAAAGAACATGTCTAATAGTTTTCTTTTGGACATCCCAAACTCTGATTTGATTATCTTCGGCACCAGTTACTAGATACTTGTCGTCAGGGCTAAAACAAACAGCTCTTATGTACAGATCTTCAGAACTGGTGACAGATTCATCAACCAAAACAGAAATTTTCTTGCCAGTTTCTACATCCCATATTTGAGTTGTGTGGTTACATCCTGTTGCTAACATTGTTCCATCGTGACTGAATTTTACGCAACAAACTACACTCTTATGCTCAAATGTGTGAATCAGGTCAATATCAAGCATTTTAGGGACATCACTACTGAATATTACAAGCCAGTCTGAGCCTTCTTTTTTCAACTGAGCAGGAACACTATCTGGATCCATTTCAGATAGTTGGCTATTTCCTATTAATCCAGATCTAGCACCACGCATAACATTGCTGTTTTGTTGGGGTACACGTTGATTTATTCCTCTCGGTGTAGAAACAGACATTGCTTGGTTAGTACTCACGCCTGGAACGGTACCACGGTTACCACTTCCAATTTGGTTTGGGATGGCGCCAGGTGGTGTTCCAGTATCACCAATACGACGACCTGGGCGATTGGAATTAGACATATGACCAGCATTTGGTATTGCTCCGGGATTTATCTGACTACCATGTCCCCCAGGAGTGGCTACAAGATTTTGGCCACCAGTAGTGCCATTAATATAGCCGTTATGTGGTGGTACATTTTGGATTTGGCTAGGAGGATGAGATACTCCTGGCATATCAGCATTAGGCTATAAGAACAAATTTGAAAAGTTAAACTATTGTTTCATTTTGGTGATGTTTTATTGTATTATTCTTACTGGTTGTGGATTGACATTATTTGGTGGGATTGCTTGGTGGTTTGGGTGTGCGCCAGGATGACCTGAAGGTTGAGGTTGCATGCTTTGAGATGGTCTACTTTGACCTAGAACAACGGTGGGCATACCAACTCCAGATTGGCCAGCAAGGCTACCTAGGGGTAAAAAAGGGCCTTGTTGTGCAGGAGGGCCACCACGGGCTTCTAGTTCTCTTCTTAATCTATAAATCTCTTCTTCATATCTAATAAGAAAGAAAGTGTTAGATTTGATGTTTAAAAAAAAACTTACTGTTGTTTAATCTTTTGGTGAGATTGTTCTAGTTCAACCAAGTTTTGATGGATCATGGACATTTCATTTATTTGATTATTTACACGTTGTTCATACTCGTCTTTGTGGAATTTTGAGGAGGCAGCATCTTGAGATATGGTTTCGAATTCGGATTTGAGGGTATCGAGGAGTTCAGTGACACGATTCGAGATGGGAGCAGAGGGCATCATTTGCCTATGGTTATAAATGTTGGCCATTTTTTAAATAGGATCTGATGCTAGTTTTGTGCTTTTTAGGTTGTGGATATATCGAGTGAATTTTGGGGAGATGATTTGTGTGTAAAAGCAAAAATAAATTAATTAAGGCAAGAATGGGGAATTGTGGGAAGGATTTAAAAGGAGAGAAAAAAGGCCGAAAAGAGAATATAGAAGAGGAAAAGGATTTTGTGATTTGTACTGAAATAAGGAGAGCTGATTTAGGGAGACCGATTTTGGTTCAGTGCTTTTATCAAATTTCGCACAAGCATTTAACTCCACTGTCTTTCAAAGTTCAAAAATCGCGAACTTCCGTTTTCGTCCTTCTCTCTTATTCGCCAAAACTCCAAACCATATCCCGTCTTGTTACTGGCCAACCTATTTTTTCTCTTTTATTGCTAGCTCGTGCGTTTTACGTAATCTTTTATCTGTAAACAAATAACCCTTCAGCCTAAAAACTTTTTTATCCACCAATCACTGTATATCTTGTGACTAGTTACACCAATAGACGGATAGAAACATATTTTTTATCTGCCAATAAAATAAGCTTTGTTCTTATTTATGGTTGGTCGGGATTTTAGATTATTGGCCAATACTTTTAGTGATCAGCATGGCCCAATAGCTATTGGGTTGGTAGTTCCTCTTAAATTTCAGGATTAAATCACATTGTTTCATGTGTGATTTTGGTTTGCTTTAAGAACTTTGCTATTAGCTAACTTGGGTGTTAACTCCAAAAATGGAAGTTCTGAGTCAAACTTAATGACATGTTGTCTAAGTACCAAAAAACAACGTTTACACTTATCTTTAACTCCCATTCCAATATTTGTTCTCTCTGTCTACACCATGATTCGCGACTCCAAGAATAGCTCTCTTGACCTTGCCCTAGTAACCATCCCCTCTATATTTTACTCCCAACCAAGCCATCACTACCTTTAACCCCCAAATAATTTATACTTTCATGCTTATAGGCAATAGCTCTTGTTCGCAAAAAAAACAACAACTCCTCAATTCAAGGTTTGCCCTTTGCCTTCTTACTTTCCCCTAGTATCCCATTCCTAAACTTTTTAAAATTTAGATCTTTGCGCTAGTACTACTGAAAAGATACACACCGAGCTTGTTACTGAGGGTATAATTTTTCCCATTTATATTTCAAAGTACACTCTAATTAAACTGCTTTTAACCTCTTCTACATTTAGAACTGATTAAAAATCTTGACGAGTCTATCAAGAAGCTTCAAGTTCTCAATAAAATAATCATTTCCACGCCACCAAGCTTGTTTTCTAATTATGAAATAATTAATCTCCTTTCTGGTATCAAAAAGATATTTTCTTTCAACCTCTTCAAAAACAACCAGGGTTATGAACAGGTTCAGTCACTCGTCTCCATTTCTCTCACTTTTGGCATCCTTCATTTAGGTACCATTTATCCATTTTACTATAAAACAGCACTAATATTTCTGTATCAATTTTAGAAAACGTGGTTGCTATACGACTACAAAAGAAGTCTGCTTCTAATATATCCAATCCCAATTCTGTAAAAGAAAAACCCCAATCAGAAACTAACTTCAATAACCCATTTTGTACCAGTAAATTATGCACGTTTGGCAAAAAATCTCCATTAAATCCAACTTTAGACTCTGTTATTAGCCAGAGCATGAGCTTGTTCTCTTCTTTTTTTACAAACGTATGTTCATCCAACCCCTATTTTTACAAATTGATTGAAATGGCTTTATGCAGTAGGGCTTTAGAACTATGTTCTAAATACACTTTTAATACCAGTTTACCTCAAACACAAAACTGCCATAATACCAACCAATCATGTAATTCACAAACTGAAAACACCAAGCCACAAACTAACTTGGCTACAAACAATAAAAAAGATACTACTTTAGAAACTGGCTCATCTTTAGGTCCCCAAGATGATACTTTGAAAAACGAGAACTCAATAAACACTGCACAAGATAAACTTTGTACATCCAATAATAACAAACCACCAAAAATCCCTTATTTAGAGAATATAGAAATAGAAAGACTAGAAAATGGTGATAATGGTGGTTGTAAGAGCACGAGTTGTTTGCCTAGCGTACTTATGGAGTTGTCTACAATTGCTATGCATATAAACTACATCAACAAAAAGCTCAGTTCAATAAAATCTGAAACTGATTCTGACAAACTAGCAAACACTCAAAATCTTTTTGGTATTACGAAACTAACAATTTTGAAGTTTATATCGCTTTGCAGCGCTTTGATTAAGAAAAATAGCAATAATGTATATAGTTCTACTCCCGCAGCAAAAAAATCTGATTTGCTTTGTATCAATACTACTAGTAGTGATTATATTTATCACTATCTGAACTTTTGTATTTTTTTGATAAGAAACTCGCTTTTACAGACTTAATTTTGTATTTGGTTAGAAAATTTTTAGATTTTAAATGCAAAAAATAAAAAATAATATCCATTCTGTAAAGTATTCTGAACTTTTATGCCATACAGTTGTAATGTTTTTTTATTCTAAAAGAGTTTCAGTATGGGTCCTACAAGAATGATTTGGTTAGATGTATTTTTTGGAAAAAGAGAAACTTACCTAGTATAATAAGAACTATTGCAATAATCAAGAAAAGAATGAACAATGTTAAACGAATTTTTTGCCAGTACATTTTCCTTCTTGTTGATTTCGCTTTTCTTTGGAAAGCTTGTGCACTAACAGACATTTCCTCTAAAAAAAAGATTTAGTATACAAACATAAATAATAACAAACTATTACCTGTTTTTGTTTGTAAAGAATCAATGTTTTCTCCTCGTTGTAACACTTTATTGATATTCTGCTGCATTATTTCTGTAACTTCATCGACTTGTCTCTGTACTTGCATTGTTTTCTTTGATATTCCGTCTGGTGGTACTCTTGCTTGTTGATCGATGGGTGAGGGAGGTGGCGGAGGTTTTGCAGCTATCTGTGCGTATGATAGTCTGTGACCAGTATCATTGTATCTTTGTCCTGAACTACTCCTAAGAACATTTATTATAACAGTGTCAATAATAAGCAAGACTTACATATTGAACTTGATAGTATTAAGGTTCGGGTTGTCAAAATATTAAAATAAGAAGAGATTGTATATCAAAATTAAAATATATTTCCTGAATGAAAAAGAGTTTCAGTTTAAACGTTTATTAATAAAACGGATTTGCAAAATTATTGATTTACATGCATAAAATTTCTAGACTACAGTAATAAACAAATCACATCCTCATAAACACAAATGATGTACAATCTAACTAAAGGCTTGAATGTGGCAAAATGCAAGTTTTACTGTTTTATTTGAATACTACCTAAAATTCATGTAATTCTATTATGCATAATCTAAACAAAAAGCCATTAAAGCACAAACAAATTCCAAATGGCACACCTGAAAACACTGCTCTCCACACTTGATATTCGAAATTTTTAAATCTTATATTGAGGTTTTTATTCTAACATTTATTTTTATTTTAGTCTGAAGGCCGTATCCGAATTGGTCTGTTCGTCAGGTCGGAATAGTCAGGTGGCAGTACGATATCTCTTGAATCCATATTGTTTATATAATCTTTATTTTAAAAGCAAATGTTATCCGGAAATTAATACCGTTATGTTTTATGAAAACTAAAAAAATGGGGAAACTAAGTGGCTTTTATACACAAAATGTGATATATAATACTTGAAGTTTTCACTTTTCTGGATTGAATCAAAAAGCTTACTGTGTACACACAAGTGGATATATTCACACATCCACGTTTTTAAATATGTGGCTTTCGAAAATGTTATACAACTCATTTGGGAATTATAAAACAATCAAAAGTATTCACGTTTTTTCACAACAAATACAAAAATGAATGTGAAAACATTGCATGACATACTAATTAAAAACCATAAATGGTTTACATCATAAAAACAAATGATATTGTAATACAACAACACATACCACGACTGCAAATCCCCAAAACAGGTTTGCACTTTCTATAAACTCCCCCAAACACTTTATTGTGATACTTGATTACATAATTTAAAAGTTTCAGAAAATCGCTATCTTTCTCAGATAGTATTAATAACTGATGCCCAAAGTCAGAGTGTTCATATATAACCACAAGATTGTATGATTAAAGTAATGACTAGCAAAATACAAAAATCAGTTGGAAATAGATTACAATCTCCCAAGTAAACCAAAATAAACACAAACCAATAAGATGCTATAGCTACAAACCTCGCACATTTCCTGTATTTCAAACAGTCAAAAACACGTTTACTTTTCATCATATAATCTTTTCTTTGATATTATCTACAACTTTCTCATACACGCCACACTTTTATATCTTTATGGATAATATATCAAGCTATGGAATCATCACCAAAATATTCATTCTATCCTGAACTTCGACTAACCTCTAAAAAGTTCCATGAAATCTCGGTTTTGGACTCTATCAAAGTAGATTTTCTACTGCATAAATTTGGCAAAGAAAAGGTTTTTGAATTTTCTTCAGATGATTTTGATCATTATCCCAATCTATTTCATGAAGATCTAGTACTTCGAATTCTCGAAAAGGGTGTTATTCCAGGTCCAGAATCTAAAAAAAAAATTCAACCATTCAATAAAAAGAGGATGGGATAAAGTTTTCAAGTATCTATTAAATCTTTTATACAAGCTTCAAAAGAAAAAATCCCAGA
>MBFT01001035.1:0-11300 GCA_003086725.1 Furculomyces boomerangus | reverse complement strand
CACTTGAACAAAATGAAATGAAATACTATATTCCACTAATAGATATCGATTTCAATCATGGAGAAATTATGCAACTGGCAATTTCAAAAAAGAAAATAAATCTCATTATACAACTTTTAAACGCCTGCAAAATAAAACCAAAACAATCTCCTGAACCAAATACCAAAATCTTGCTCCACCCCAAAATTAATATGGAACATTTAAATTCAAGAAACCTATATGATCTTTTTGAAGAAGATGGTTTAGAATTAATGAAATTGTTTTTCAAAAATGGATTTACTGAAGAGTCTACAGACAGTCCAATTTTTTCTGCTTTCTGCAAAAGAGGAAATATGAAATTTGTCAAATTCCTGGCTGAAAATGGAATGTATATAGATGAATACAATAATCTACCCTTAAGGCTTGCTTTCGAAAATAAACACATGGATATTGTCAATTACCTCATCCAAAGAGGTGCAGACACCAGAAAATGTAAAGATTTAGAATCTTTCCTCTCTAACCAAAATATCGACACGTTTATTTCTTACTACCCTGAAAAAAAGAAACAAAAAATTTCTCTTGAAAATGAAAATAATCTACAATGGGCTAGTTCTAATAGTTATTTGGATATTGTAAAGAGTCTAGTTGAAAAGGGAATAGATATTCATGAAAATAATGAAGCTGCTTTGAAAGAAGCTAGCGAAAACGGTCACTTAGATATTGTAAAGTACTTGGTTGAAAGAGGTGCTGATATTCATTCAGATCAGGACTAGGTATTAGGAATGGCTAGTAAAAGTGGATGTATGGATATTGTAAAGTATTTGGTTGAAAAAGGAGTAGATGTTCAAGCTAGAAGAAATTTTGCCTTGGGAATTGGGTGTAGAAATGGACACTTAGATATTGTAAAATATCTTATTGAGAATGGTGCCAATTTGAATGCCGAAGTTCAATGGAGTGATTTGTTTCGGGATACTGAAAATCATCTTGATGTTGCAGATTATCTTGTTGAAAGAGGAATACGCTACTATTATAGAGAAAGATTTATATTAGAAGTTGCTAGTAAAAAAGGAAGGCTAGATATTGTCAAATTTCTTGTTGAGAATGGAGCTGACATTCATGAAAATGATGACGGTGCTCTGAAGTTGGCTACCAAAAGGGGATACCTTGATATAGTTAAATATCTTGTAGAAAACGGAACTGAAATTGATCCAGAATATAATCACTTTTTGATTTTAGCTATCAAAAACAACCACTTGGGCGTTGTTAAATACTTCATTGAGAATGGGACAGACATTAACAAAAGATATATTTTAACATCAGCTATTAGACATGGTAGTTTGGATATTATTAAATACCTTGTTGGTAATGGAGTTGACGTTCATAAAAACAATGTTTTGTTGTTGGCAAGTAAACATGGACATTTGGATATTCTTAATCACTTTATTAAGAATGGTGGCGATAATCTAGATGATCTTTTCAAATCTGCTAGTCAAAAAGGAAACCTCAAAACTGTTAAATATCTTCTTGATAATGGTGTTGATATTAGTACAGCTGGCGCTGAAGCTTTGAGACTAGCAAGTACAAGTGGAAAGTTGGGAGTTGTCAAATATCTTATCGAAAATGGAGCTGATATTTATATTAACAGTGAACCTATCTTGTATTTTGCTAGTTGGTATGGACCCTTAGAATTTGTAAAATACCTTATTGAGAAAGGAGCAGATATTGGTAAGGGTGGGAATGATTCTTTGAGAGCAGCTAGTGAAAATGGAAATTTTGATATTGTCAAGTATCTTGTTGAAAATGGCCCTGATCTTGACTTGGATGAAGCTTTAGAGGAAGCAGAAACCTATTCACGTTTCAAAATTATTAAATTTCTCAAGAAAGTGAAAACTTCCAAGGGAAATGTATAAATTTAGATATATAATTTTAAATTATCCTGATATAATCTACCACAAATACTAGATTAATTGCTTCATTATCCAGCACAGCAAATACTTTGTATCTTAAACTATATCTTTCAACTGTAATATCCAATGAACCTTCTCCCTTATCAAACGAAGGAAATTCTGAATGTCTTTCTACTATTCTCGGTTTATAAATAGTGTGAGAGCAACAGAAACTAAACTGTAATAATCCATAAACTTTAATATTTGATTTATTCCTTTAATATGGTCTCAAATGGTCTGCTGGAATAGATATGTGTTTTCCAAAAGTAATACATTTTTCTTTTATTCTACGCAAGTCCATAAGGTAAAAGGCAGGTTTTTAATACTGAATATCAGAATTAATATTGCGAGTATTAATAGTGGATGTTTATTGAGTTCAATATACTTGATACTCCAAACCTAATAGCTAGACGAGTTTATTGGTAAATATAGGACAAATGCAGAATTATAGTTGAAAGGCAAGGAAAAGCTGTAATTTCTGTTCCATACGAGTTTTCTATATTGAAAGATATTAAATGGATGGAGACAAGATAGGAATACAAACCACAAACTACAATATTATAAGCTAATAATCGGGATTTTCAATAACAGTTAATAAATTTTAACTTTTATTCTCACTAAAATATCTAACAAAAAAGTTATATACATATCTTCTTCTAGTTCAAGACAACTGACAAAAACGATTTTTTTGATTCGCAATTCAATTAGACATGGATTATGAGGGGTTTGATTCATCACTAGAACCTTTTCTTCCAGTTCCGAGAAAAGTAACAAATGAGACACAAAACATAAAATCTAATGCAAAGAATCCATTGGCAATAAAGTTTGGGGTTCAAGAATCTCAATTCGATGGATTTGATTCAACAGAAGATTTCTCTTTTGGATTGAATAATCTTCCAGAAAAAAGGATTTTGAAAGCTGAAGAAAAAAAACAAAAAGAATCAAAGGGTGTTGAGTCTGGACAAATTCCCAGCTACGATTTATCCTTCCTTCAAAAAGAAATTAAGGCGAGGAAAAACATCAATTACAATCAGGGATTCGATGAGTTTGAAAATGCAATGTTCATTTCGGCAGTAAACAACATACCAAAGAAACAAAACAATTTCGGTTTCGATGCTGATTTTGGAGACTTTATGTTATCACAACAAAATTTGGTTAGCATTAAACAACCAACTGAAAACAATGTAAATTTGGCAAACCTTCCCAAAAACGACAAATCTGGATCGAATAACAAGACAAAAACTTTAAAAGATATAAAAACTAATGTTTTTTCAAAAAAAGTACAAGGCGAAAATATTTATAAAAACACGAAATCAAACCCCAGTTACTCGAATTTTGGAGTGGGAGATATTAACCAAATGTTTAACAATAACCTATCTCTAGATTTTAGCATTAGAACGCAAAATATAAATAGAACTGGTACCAACTATAACACAGATGATAGTATCAGTATACAGAAACCAAACACAAACCATATAGCTGGCAATGATTTTGGGTTTGATGAATCATCGAGTTTAAATGAAGGTTTTGAATCTAGAAACTTCAAAGAAAACAACTTTCATAGTTCTAGCAGTTCAAAAACTTCAAACCTTGAAATATTAGAAAATGAATCAGATAGAAAAAAGAAGGAAAAACATGTTGCATTCAACAAACTAATAAGAGTTCAATACTCACAAGAATATTCGAGTAAGACTAGTTTAAACTCAGTCACAGATTCGAAACCAGTAGCATCTGGCAAGAATGTCATTAAAGAGGTTGTTGATGATAATCCATCAGAAAATATTAAAGCTTTGATAAGAGATCTCGGTAACAAAAAGATAGACCAAGAATCTAGATTGGATTTGGTGATGTATTTGCTTGAAAATCCAGAGAAAGTAGTTATGAAAAACATAAACCCGCAAAAAGCGGCTGTGGATAGGAAAGCGGTTGTTGATGCGACTTTAAAGATGCTGAAATCATTAGCAAAAAGTGGAATTGGTGCGAAAAAGGGATTGGTAACAGCAGAAGCACAATATTTCTTAGGATCTCTGTACTCAACAGGAAAGTATGTAAACACGAATTTAGAAAAAGCATTCGAATTGTACCTCTCATCATCAAAGTTTCACCATGTGGATTCAATGTACCGCGTTGCGATTTGTTACGAAGTTGGCGCAGGAATAAAAATGAACGAGAAGTATGCAGTCCAATACTACAAAAAAGCGGGATCTGCTGGACACCCACGTGCTATGTACAAACTAGCGCTGGTATTTCTCAAAGGACTACTTCATCAACAAAAACAACCTCGGGAAGCACTTATTTGGCTGAGACGTGCAGCTGAAGATAGCAAAACAAAAGCTCCATATGCTATACACGAACTTGCTGTATGTTATGAAAAAAAGGAAATCCCGGGATTGATAAATGATATCGGATATGCACGTGATTTGTATATGAAGGCAGCTAAAATGGGATATGTCGCGTCTATGCGAAGACTTGCTTTAGCATACGAGTATGGTGAGTTGAACCTTAAAGCAGATCCAAGTAAGTCTATTGGGTGGTACACACTAGCAGCAGAGAAAAATGACGATGAGTCACAACTTGCATTGAGCGAATGGTACTTTACTGGGGCGGAGTCGGTGCTTGAGCCAGATGATGAGCAGGCATTTTTGTGGGCACAAAAGGCATCGAATAAGGGGAATCCAAGGGCTATATGTATGATGGGGTATTATTATGAACTGGGTGTGGGTGTGGATGCTAACAGGAGTTCAGCGATTGCATTGTACCAAAAGGCGGCGGAGGATGGATATGTACATGGAGCAGCGAGATTAGAACAAATTCGGAAAAATGGATCAAGTACAAGAATGAGATTTGAATGAATTGGCGAATCAGGGAGAAGCAAAAGGCGAAAAATTTTAGATTTGATTTATTGGATATTTTTTTTGATAAGAATTATCTTTTTGTTTAGAATGAATGGAATAACAATATTTTCAAAACCATTAAAAGGAGGGATCAAGAGTAAGTAAAATCCGTAGAGAATAAATCTAATTAAAAGTAGATTGTATTGGAGGACTATGGACCAGAAATTTTAGCTGTAGCGGAGTTGAATTTGCTCGCAAAAACAGCAAAAAGATGATTGAGATCAATAAAGCAAGACAAGAAAAAATCGAGCGCGAGAAGAAGGAAGCAGAAGAGTTTCTCAAACTCAAAGATACCAAGTTTTTGAACTCGTTACTTAAATCCAAAGATCTGTTTAATGTCCAAACACGATACAATGTCAATGCAGGGACTCCAAGTTCAGCTACTAGTGAAGCAAATGCCCAAGATGTTTATGTTGATCATGTGACAAGCGAGGAAGCAAATCTGATTTTTAATTATGCACCTGGTGCTAGCATTGAATCTATGAAGAAGAATCGCTTTTCATTTGTAAATTCGAAGGTAGAGGCAACAAGCAAAGTTATGAGTGAGATGGTCAAGAGAATAATTTCAATCAAGAACCAGAATGCACAGGCATTGCTTGATCACAACATTGAGCTTGCAATTAAACATTTTGGAAGGAATGAAGGAGATACAGCAAGTCCAGAAGTTCAAGGTAAGTGTTTGAAAAAAAACGGTAAAATTAAACGTTAATTGTAGCTGCCGTATTTACTGTACGAATTTTACATCTGGCGGATCATTTGAGAGTACACAAAAAAGATCATAGCAACAGAAGAAAATACACTATGTTTCTCCACAAAAGAGCAAAAATACTCAGATACCTCAAAAAAAAATCTTTGGAAAGGTATTTCGAATGTTTAAAGGAACTAGGACTTAGACAAGATATGGTTGAAGGACAAATTCCGTTCCCAAAGAGAGTAGAATAATTAAATAAAATTATATCAGTTACAAATTTTTTTTAATCTTTTATAAACCTTCACACCATCTCGTCTATTAAACATTTAAACTCCAAAAATTGATTTCATAAAGAAATTATTGAGATTATACTTGCCTTATCTTTAATGAAATTACAAACTATAAACATCGACATAATAAATACCAAGTTTGAAAAATTATATGTATCTCTTTGAAGCTGTGTTGTAGCAATATTTCCATAGAATTGAATAAGATCTCAGTCAAGTTTACAAATTTACAAATGGTTAATTCAATTTCGCTAAACTTGCAAGTTATACTAGTATGTTTCAAAATATCTACCTGATTTGAATGTTTTTTTAGATTTATTGCCAATACGGAGTATAAACGAATACACTTGATTTATAGTGAAAACTAAATACTGTACCACATTATAACACTGAAAGTTTAAAATACTAGTGTATTTTTTTATCGGGTATATTCATTTTTCTTAATTTTTTTTGTTCTTGTCATACCAGAATAAAAATTTTTGATATTTTTGAGCAAATGAACAAAAAACGTTTATCCATCTAAAAAATAAAAAAAATGTTTATCCAAGTCGCTAATAACAAATGTTATTTTTAGATTTAACCTAAAATGTCCGAACTAAAAAAAACATTTTTATAGATTTGTGTAAACCAATAAAATTTAAATTCCATAAACTTTCCTATTGAAGGTATTCCAACCATGAAACAGAAACTTATGCTTCAAGTTTACTCTTAGATTGATTTTCTTGTAAAATTTCGCAGTTTATAAAAAACTTCTATATTACAAATTTTAATATTATGGACTATTTTGGAAGTAAAAAAAAGCAAAATCTAAAAAAAAAATATTTTACATGGACAAATATTGTATTTACGAAACAAAATATTTTTGGAAGATTTCAAAGATTTGTTCATTAGAAATCAAAAAATATTCTCATATTATATAACAATTTATTTTCCTTTGACATAATATCATCAGTGGTGTCATTTCGACCCACCTCGGTCTTTTGAAACATTTATCAAAAATATTTCTTGCCAATAGGATCAACACTTTGGAAATATCAAAACCATGGTTTTTATTTACTGTTAAAAAGAAATTTTTGATTCGAAAGTCAAAAACAACAAAAAAACCACTTGTGGAGATTTAAGGGTTAAAGTTCTGTATTTCTTTCAAGTATTTAACCGAGATACTTTCAGCCATTAAATGGACTATTAAGGTAGATAGGAAAACAATCAACTCGTTTTTAGTTGATAAAAAATTTGTATTGACGGGGAAAGGTTAAAAATGCAATTATCTTTCAACTTTGTGAAGTTGCGAAATATGTTCCAGATGTCTTGTAAAACATTATTTATTGTTTGGTTTTATTAATAACAAGTCGCCTTACAAACAGAAAAACCATCAAACTCCTGCATTTTTTGTTACAAAAACATGACAAAAAAATCCTTCATTTTTGAAAAATTTTACGTTTTCATTACAAAATATAATGAGTATCTTTCAAAAATGTTACGTTTTCATTACAAAAAATAACGAGTATCTTTCAAAAATGTTACGTTTTCATTACAAAATATAGTGAGCATTTTGCTGAAATGTTACATCTTCATTAGAAAAACATAGTGAGCGTTTTTTGAAAATTGATACATTTTTGTAACAAAATACAATTGTTTAATAACATATGTTTAGTATTATAAAACATGCTTAGTAAATCTTGGGAGTTTGTTTTCTCGTAAAGCTATTATTCAGAACCGTTATGAATTACAAATAAAAACCACGTGCTGTTTCTCAGAAAGTATATATTTTCGATAACGTAAAGTTGTTAATGTAGCTATATTGTGTGATACAAAATAGATTGGAAAATCCACCTGATCCATGTTTCACTTGGATGGAGTCACACTCGGACATCATAGAGAAGCATACCAATAATAAAAAAAGAATTTTTTATTGTTTTGGGTAGTTTTTTAATTAATATTTAAACTAATTAGGAAACAGTAAACAAAATATTTGAAAAACATTTTTTTTGAGAATCGGCCAAACTATTTACTGGTTAGATAAGTGTTCAAGAAGATAACGACACTATTGAGAAAGATCTCGCTTATCAAAAAGCGGATCAAATGTTTTATAGGAAAAGAATCATGTTAGTGATCAACTGCACTGGTAAAAGGTCTATATATTTTCATTTACAAGCTGGGTTTGCGATTGAGAAGTCAATAAAGGTATTTTCCCAGACTTTGGTATAGGTCTGGTCGTTCATGATTTATTGCAGCCCAAGAATATTGGCTTTAATCAGAGTTAAAAAAAGAGAAACACCAAATAGTTGGTTTTGGTAGAATGATCGGGAAATATCAACACCTGAAGGAATATTTCCAAAAGTGATTTAATATATCCAAAATGTTTTTATAAACATAATCTTGGTATTCTTTGTTGCACAATTTCGTTCCAAGTCGAAAACAATTTAAACGAATCAAGAAAACGGATGAAGTCTTTGTAAAATCCTATCTCTATTCAGAATAGCAACAAATCGGTTTATTGTTTTTGTTGTCTTTTTAATTTAGCCAGATATAAAACAGCAAGTTTAGCTGAACCACTTGTTTTTCTATTAAAAATTAAACCAAATCCACATACCTTGATCAGTACAAGAATCGGAGCAAATGAGATAACATAAAGCACATTAAATTATTAACTGTTTACACCAATAAAAAACAATCTTTACTAATAGCTTAGTAATCTTGTTTAGCAAATTTATGTTTTATTCTTGCAAGAAAATAGTATTACATAAGAGGGTAAAGACCAACAAAAAGATAAGGAGAAAAAAGCTTTTGAGGGGTAGACAATCCAAGCTTCAAAACTTTACTCGCAGACATTACAAAGCAGTTTTCTTGAAACGCATATATTTTTTCCACCAATAGAATCTCGTTCGTAAGCAAGTGTATCTAGGAAAACTGCTATTGGCCGAAAAACGGCGAGTTTACCTGTTCAAAAGGTCGGTATAAAAGAGTTCTTTGTGGAAAAACAAGGGAGATGTAAAACAGTTGTTGGACAACACACTTAGGGAAGTTCTGTTGGACAGCAGAAATGACAACATATGTATGTTATGTAATATTTGCGAGCTTTTCTAATGACATAATTAATGACAATGTAGACACCCCAAAACCAAAATCGCACATTTATGCTGTAGCCAACAATAGTGCAGCATTAGATCAGCTCAAGAGATGTGTTTGCTAGACAAAACGATTGGCCCAAAAAAAAAAGTACACAAAGTTGTAATAACCAAAGATAGTTTTGAACGCAAACAACTGATTCGTCTTTCCACCAAGCCACAGTTTGACATGAAAGTACAAACCTTCAATTGACAACTGTTTATAAATAGTAGACAACATCTCTTTTGGTTTTTCCTTTCACAAAAGTGTAATAAATCCTCTAATTTATCCCCATTTATCCCCATTTATACTTATTGTCTGTTTACACAATGAGCTTCAGATCCATATACAAAAAACACAGCAACTATGACTTCAATAAAAACTCAAACTCCGAACATCCCTCAAAATACTTCCCAAACAGCGACTCTGAAAACGATACCACCATTTCCTCAAAATATACAAAAACCTCCCTCCTTAGCACTATACACCCCACCTCCTTTGTAAACACTCGCTCTAAAAAATCCCATTCCACACCAAAAAACATTTTCGAAGACAGCGATTCAGAAAAATCAAACATAGAATACTATGACGCCAGCTTCGACTTCAGTTACAAAACAAGCTTCCTAGGAAATGGGCTTTCCTCCATCTTCAAAAAGAAGAAACATCTCTCCAACAACTCTAACCACCTTCAAACAACTCACACAAAGAATATATCTTCCTCAAACATATCTCCACAAACAAATAAAAAACACGGCGAACTTGGACGCTCTAAATCAAGGAAGTCTGTGTCTGAAAAAAATTACGCTCTATCACCACCCTCACACAAAGACACTTTCCCTACTACAAAGGATGAAACCATACCAAAATCACAAACACATATTAACCTCTACTCATTAAATCACAAAAAATCCTTTGTTATAAACTCCATTGATACGCAAAATATAACTACATTAACAAATGTCAATAGACGCACCAACGTTGCCACTCTCTTTCCAATTTCCGAATTCTCTCAAAACATAAATATAACAAATTTCCCCATCCAAACAAATTCACAAAATCTACCTAATAACCCTGATAGTAACACTCTTATACCCAATAACCAACCCTCCTTAATAACCAAAAGCAATAAGAACCAACCATTCCCCGCAGTTTTAAACAAAGACTCACCCATTTACTCAACACATCCTACCACAACCACCGTTAGCCCTCAAACGTCTCCCTCAAAATCTACACTCCCTACAGAAAATCCTATCACTCTGCCCCCAAATAACACAGATGATAACAACCACTCTCCTACCGAAAGTTTACCCTCAAACAAACTCTTATCTACAAAAACATGTTCCCATCAATTATCTGACAATATTGAACCATGTTCACATCATCCAGATTATAAAAATGTGCCACCAAACCCAGAAAAACACGAAACGCCTCAAAATCAACCAATATCTACACCCAATCCACAAACTAAAACTTGTCCTCCAACACCAACCACTGAAACTAATAACGAATGCAGTCATGTATCTAAAGACTGTAAAAATGATATATACATGGGTTCAGATCAAAATCTCAACACCATAAAACTCAGTTCCTATAAAAACGACCCTTCACTCGATAAATATAGAAAAAGTGAACTAATAGTTCTTGTACCAACAGAAACGGTTTCTAAAGCATCAATTGCTAGTGTCATTACTAATCAAAACATTCTTGGACTTAAAAAAGACACTAAAAAGAACACAAAACTATTAAAAAAGAGAAGTTTTTCGCTTCCTGGAAAAGACAGTAATAGTAGTGTCAGCACAGACCAGAATTTAAACAAAAAACTTTTATTACATAATAACATGTATCATCTTGGTTCACAAAATCTGGATAGTAACGAAACTTTTGATTTTAGCTTGAATGATTTGCTCTTTTCCAACACTGTCCTTAACACTATAATTTCTGAAGGCGAAGATGATAATTTTACAAGTAGAACTAAACACAAGAGAAACAGAAGAAAAAGTACATATGTTAATCCATACAACCGGTTAAGAAATATGCCCAGGGATCGAATGTATAATCTCAAAAACATAAGTGTAATGGACTCTTTAGAAATCGAATCACTTGGATACGAAAGTAACAATGAAATACTTGGAAAAAATATAAATGTTGGAAGTTACAGCATTTATAATGGGTTCACCACTAACAGTAACCGCAAGAATTTGCCAAGATTCGACAAAGTAAGACTGTCCAAAAGCTATAACGATATCTCCTTTGTTGCCAATCAAGATGAATCCTCAGATCCATTTTCCATGTCGCTTTTACCCATAACAACTAGAACATCTTCTAAACAGTTTTCCATATCGAGTAGCAACAGAAAACTTAGTGAAATTACAAGTTTCAGCATTCCTCCATTCAC
>MBFT01001027.1:19296-29552 GCA_003086725.1 Furculomyces boomerangus | reverse complement strand
TTTCACATGGAGTTTCAACTGAAGATTCAACGGTTTCGCATGGAGTGGTTTCTGGACTTTCACATGGAGTTTCAACTGAAGATTCAACGGTTTCGCATGGAGTGGTTTCTGGACTTTCACATGGAGTTTCAACTGAAGATTCGACAGTTTCGCATGGAGTGGTTTCTGGACTTTCACATGGAGTTTCAACAGAAGACTGAACACTTTCACACTCTTCACATTCATTGTGTGATCCAATATACTGTTTAGTATTTTCTGGGGATTCTTGTGAGGATTCAACAGATTCACAGTCATGTTCTGTGGATTCTTGTGAGGATTCAACAGATTCACAATCAGTATCTGGGGATTCTTGTGAGGATTGAACGGATTCACAATCGGTATCAGATTCTACAGTAGGCTGAATGGTTGCATATCCGTTAATACCTTCTAAAGAAGGTTTTACAGAGTTGTAACTGGTTGGGGCAACAGAATATGCATTTGTGCTTTGATAGCTTTGTTTGTGTGCAAGAACGCTAGCAACACTGGAGGAAAGGATTATGAATGCTGATACTTTCATTTTAAAGAAAAAATTTATATAAGATTTACGTAATAATGAGATAGGAGGGGTATGCAAGGGATATTGAGGGATAAAAGTTAATATAATTCCTACGAGCTATAAAACAAATCGCAATTGGAGAAAGAAATCGAGGTTTTTATATTTTATATATGGACATAGCTTGGAATTCTAAATAGTATTTATACTTTTCTCGGCTTTTTCATAATCGAAACTTCTAAGAATCATAAAGCCTGAAATACCTTTATGATCTAAACAATGAGCCCAACTTCTCCTAACCCCGCACACTTCAATAAACACTCTCTTTTTAGTTTTTTCAATACATGGGCTTATTGATAAAACAATGAGAGAAGGGCTTGCCCGCGCCTATTATTTTTTGTATCAGCATTTTTCAAGAATAACCACATACTTTTCAAATAACATTTGTTGCTTTATAAATCTGAAAGCCACTTACGAACCAAACAAAAGTTTTTATTTTGTAAAGAAACGAAAATGCAACAGTTAAATACAATCAAACAATATATTTATTCAACATAATATGATTTAAACAAGGATGAAGAAAGTGTTGGAAATGCAAGCTAAAACTATAACCAAATGATAAGCTTTCCCAGAATGTTTGATACCACGAATTGAAAACAATTGGTTTAACACTATTCATTTTACTGTTCAAAGAATGAGTTTGGCTATTTTTACCATCTTTTGATACGTGTAAATAATTTATGAATGAAAAGTATTGTGAAAACGTTTCTGGAATGCAAGCAGAAACCAAAGAGTTTTATAAAAAATTGTTTTTTTGACTGGAACGTTTTTTATTTGATGAACTTTTTATTGTTTTAGCATACGAGGCGTTCCTGTGTTTGACTGCAAGCTCAAGAATAATTTGATTGTTTTGATGGTATACATGAGCGGAGAATATGAACTGATACTTTCTATATTTGACTAGAAAGAACAATAAGCAAAGTACACTAAGAATGATTAGTGTGCTTTTGTTAGTATGGCTAAATTTTTTTGTTTATTGGTTGTTGTAAATAAAAAAACAATCAATTCTTTGGTTACAAAAATCAAAAGCCATTTTTAACATTGTAAGATTTTTGAACAAAAGGAGAATTGTTACTATTAATTGATAAACCTGTAATACAAGTCTAAAAAATAAAAAGATTCTTGGATGCCAGAAAAATTATTACAGTCAATAACTTGTAAATAAAAGATTAAAAATAACAAAGTATATTATGTATCAAAGCAATATTAATAATGTTTTGTATACTATATAAGTGACTCCGGGACCGCAGTCCAAGCAGATGTACTTTGCCAGAGTCTCAACAAGTTATCTGCATCTTCAACGTAAGAGCTGGGAGTTGCAACCTTACAATCAGAGTAATACAATCCATTTTGGTAAGATATTTTAGGTTCTGTTGCGCAGTACAAACTGGTGAGGGCACCTTGATCGATGGTTTGACAGGTTTTGCTGAGTAAGTTTTGGATAAAAGTTGGGAAGCCGCTCCAGAAGCTAGAATAAGTAGTTCCTGGGTGTACAACATAGACATGTATTGGGCCTGACAAAGGACCGCTTTTTGGTGGGGTTTCACCAGCTCTTACTTTTCTCATTGGTGATTTTAAAACATTAGCTAGTCTACGAGAAAGTTCGCGAGCAAACATTACAACAGCAAGTTTTGACTCTCCATATCTAAATGAAAAGAAACCACCACCAGATTTTGTCAAATATTTTTCATCCAAGCTAATACCCAATGTATATATATGTGCAGAAGAGCTTACAAAGACTATTCTTGCTGGTTCAAGAAGTAGATCATTATCTGTAGCATCATTTGACGAATTTTTTTGTCCAAAAACAACTGAGTCAGCGTCATTTGGTGTCTGAGGAGCAAAAGGTGTGATGTATTTGAGGAGAAGTCTTGTCAACAAAGTGGTACCAATGTAGTTTATTCCCCAGCACATTTCCCAGCCATCAGCAGTAAGTCCAGGAATTCCGGGAATTCCAGCATTGTTGACAAGGATGTGCAAATCAGTGTTTTTTCTTTTTCCCCATCTGTCAGCAAAGTTGCGGATTTCAGCTTGTGAACTGAGATCCAGATGCATATATTCAAGACTTGACTTTGGACAACCAGTTGCATTTGCGATCTTTTCTATGGCCTCTTCAAACATCCATTCTGGTTCAACTCCAGATAAAACGACATGAGCACCAAGTGCGGCAAGGGTTTTTGCAGTGGCGAATCCTATACCACGGTTGGAACCAGTGACGAGAGCGATTTTTCCGTCTTGTCTTGTGGTAGGAACCCAAGTGTTTTCTTCAGCAGCAAAAGGAGAGAATCCCATATTTAAATTGATGTTAACTTTGGAAAAAGAGAGAATAAAATGTATGATACGTTTTTTTGAAAATATTTTATAGGTTTAATAAACCAATAGAAGGTGTTTATATTTGTAGATCAAAGATTTCATTTTATGTACAAAAACAAAAACAGAAAGTACAAAGCTAAACAATATTACTTTGTAGTTAGTTGCTGTTTTCAAGGAGTGCTGCCAAATCAGCAAGTGCCTCTCTCTTCTTGAATCTACTGTCCTCAGTAGCTTCAACACCACCATCACTGCTGAAATAGGTTTCCCATTCAATGAAACAGGTGTTATCTGAAGTCACCTTTTTGACTGTAATAACATTCACAGACGACATAAATGGAACTGGAGGAACAGACTCGACAAGCTCGTACGAAATGCTTCTGTTAAGCTCTAAAAATATAAGAAATTATAGAAACTATTCAAGCACTATACACGAAAAGATCCAGTTTACAAAACATCAACAAATTTACCAGATATTTCAACAATGCGAACAGTTTGAACAGTTCCATCCTTAAACTTTATCTTTCTTGAGCTACCGACTAAAAATCAAAGAGTTAGAATAGTCAACAGAATTAAACTGCCATACTTTCAAGTGGACTTGTGCCTTGAAGAGTTGAAGATTCAACAACAGACCAGAAGGAAAGATCAAGATCACGAATAACAGCCCAGGTAGACTCGATAGGTGCCTTGATAACAGTGGATTCAATTACTTTTGAGGTAGAAGGAAGCATTTTGGAAGTTGTAAAGAAAAAGGAGTTAAAACCAATTTATAGTCTTTATACAAAAAAAATTTTTATTTGGTGGAAACAAACCTTTTCAATAAACTTTATACAAAATTGATCCACGTTTAATATACATTTGTTCTCGAATCCCGCTTCTCATTCGCCAACTCTGTATCCAATAACCTGCTTTCTTGCAAACTTTTTTTTACTTGATCTCTCTTCCCAAATCTCCACAAAATGCTCTACATTATCGGATTGGGTCTCTCTGATGAGTTCGATATCACCCTCAGAGGCCTGAACGCCATCAAAACATGCGAAAGAGTCTACCTCGAAGCATACACAAGTATCCTCATGGTCGAAAAAGAAAAGCTGGTAATTCATTCAATCTAAATTAAAACTATTCTTTTACTAATTCCTTCAAATACAGGAAGCTCTCTATCAAAAAAATGTCATTGTTGCCGACCGCGAAATGGTCGAAACCCAAAGCGATGAAATCCTTAAAGATGCAGATAAAATAAACGTTGCATTCTTGGTTGTTGGTGATCCATATGGGTAAATCTTTTCACAATAAATTTCAAATTCCTTCAAAAACAAACCTTAAAATTTTAAATCTACTATAGTGCCACCACACACACAGACTTAGTTATCCGTGCCGAAGAACTTGGTATACAAGTAAAGGCTATACATAACGCTTCCATAATGAACGCTGTTGGATGCACTGGACTTCAACTATACAACTTTGGACAAACTATTTCAATGGTATTCTTTACCGAGTCATGGAGACCTGATAGTTGGTATGACAGAGTAAAAGAAAACTCAAACTTGGGGTTACATACTCTATGCCTTTTGGATATTAAGGTTAAAGAACAAAGCGTCGAGAATTTGGTTAGAGGCAGATTAATTTATGAACCACCAAGGTACATGACCACCAACCAAGCCATAGACCAGCTTTTAGAAATCGAACAATCCCGAAACGAAAAGGCATATACTGAAGATACATTGGCTGTTGCTGTAGCAAGAGTAGGCTCTGACTCTCAAAAGCTAGCCTCTGGAACTTTGAAACAACTACTTACTACTGACATGGGTGGTCCCCTCCACTCTCTTGTCCTAGTTGGAAAAAGATTACATATTATGGAAGCCGAAGTTCTCCGCAAGTTTGCTGTTGGTCTTGAGGAATTCAACAGGGTTTTGGTCAGCGAATATAATGTCAAATAGTTAAATAGCCAAGTTACAACAAATCACTTTAATAGAGTTGTGGGTCTTCGTATATTAATTATTGAAACTTACACACCCATCATTCCAAGTTTTATTATAGCACTTCAACTAGCTTTTAATTATATAGAGTTGATTATATTGCTTATTTCATCTACATTTTGTTTTGGGTATTCTACAAGTTTGGTACTAGAAACATTTTTAATTGTGTTATTAAGGTTTCCAACCGTTGATGAAATCAAGTAGTTGTTTCTAGAGAGTTCTTCAGCCAACTCGCTTTGATGGTTATCCATAAGAGAGTCATTTACAACAACAATAAGTTTTTTGTTCCTCCTCAAACAATTCATTATAGATCCAGAACCTATTCAAAAAGTGTTACAACAACATAATCCATTCCTGTTAATTTACCTGCATGACTAATAACTAAATCCGCTTGGTTATAAAATTCTTCAAGATCCTTGTCAAAGTTAAATGCTTGAACAATTACATTTTGTGAATGATCTTTTGAAGATTTTAAAGTGCTATTTCCATGCTGAATGATTAATTTATCATATCCTTCTGCTTCAAGCGTTTTGAGAAAGTCAGATGATGAGGTCTTATTGACAAGATCGTCGAATTTTGTGGAGCCAACAGTAACAAAAACAGATTTCATGAATTGATAGTTGTGTGGGATTGGTATGGTTTGTGAGTAACTGAAAGTGTGGTACTTACAAGTGGCGAAGGGAATGGTAAATTGTGATTTAGAGTTTTGTTCTTGAGGCTTTGAAATTCCATGCGAAAAGCGGAACAAATTTTCCATTTCTCTCAAATTATATATCCAATCAAATGCTCATGCTATAATTTTCAGGAACTGTGGCTTGTATATTTTTGTTCTCAAATTGTATTTTTATAGAAACATCAAACTCTTTAATCCACCGTTATCCTACTGAATTCGTTTTTTTATCTAGCCAACAAACTAAAGTTTTAACTTGCTCTTTACTGCTTGTTTTCAAAGTGAATGCAAATTATTTCAACCACTTTTCCCGCTGTATGCCATTTTATCCCCTATGCCAAACCTTTCCATTTTACACACAACTATAAATTATAATGGCTTTTCCATGATATATCCCTCCCCAATTTTATGATATAAATAACGGAGGTACCCCAAGACCCTTCTTTCAAAAAATTTGAATACCATATAGTTTTTCCTTGTAAAGTTCAAAAAGGTGATATTATAAATAAACTTGATTTGAAAAATACAAAGAATACATAAAATGTCTGAAGCTACCTCTACAAATTCAGGGACAAATGCAAACGTAAATGCAAAGGTAAGATATTTGTACATTACATTTCTTTTATCCCAACGATTGTTTTTATTTATAGGTTGAATTCCCAAAATCAAATTTAAGGAAACTCAATGCAGATGTAGGACTTTCAAAGTTTCCTGATCAAATGCGTCGCAAATCGTTGAAAAAGGGATTCAATTTTACTTTGATGGTTGTTGGTAAGTAAAATTCCATTTTTAAGAGTTTTTATTTATATTTTCATAAATAGGCGAGTATGGTGTTGGTAAATCTACATTGATAAACACTATCTTTGAGTCGCAGATATTCCCTCCAAAGGATTATAGCATTCCAAACAAATTCGATGCCGTAGATATCAAACCAATTTCTGCTGAAATTGTAGAGAATGGTATACTACTCAACTTGACAGTTATTGATACTCCCGGATTTGGTGATCTTATCAACAATCAACATAGTTACGAATCGATAATTAAATGTATAGATTCACGTTTTGATTCATATCTTGAACAAGAGATGGTTATGAGGAAGCAAAAGATTAATGATCAGAGAATCGATGCTCTTCTTTACTTTATCAGACCAACAGGTCATAACCTTCGTCCGTTTGATATTGAATTCATGAAGAAAGTTCATACAAAAGTGAATTTGATTCCAATCATTTCCAAATCTGATACTTTATCCAAGAAAGAAATCAATGGGTTTAAAAGTCGTATTACGAACGATATAAATTCAAATGGGATTCAGATATTTAAACCTGCTGTTGATATCTTCGACAGCCAGGAATCTACTCTATCTATTTCTGACATTACAAGCAAGATTCCTTTTGCTGTTGTTGGAAGTCAAGATTTTGTTAAAGACAGTTCTGGAATGCTTGTTCGCGGCAAACAACTTCCTTGGGGAGTTGTTGAAGTCGAAAACGAGAACCACAACGATTTTGTGAAACTACGAAAAATGTTGGTCTCAGCACATATGTTGGAACTTAAAAGTATTACTGATAGTGTATTGTATGAAAACTACAGAAGTCAAAAACTTCTTATGAACGGATACATTCAGGACAACTCTGTGTTTAGAGAGTATGATCCGATTATGGCTAAGGAGGAAGAATTGAAGCGTCACAAATATGATATGGAAATGATGGAAATTGATATGACTAAAGAATTTGAAAGAAAGGTGGAAGAAAAGGAATTAAAGCTTAAAGAAAATGAAGAGGAACTTTATATACGCTACAAAAGAATGAAAAACGCACTTGATCTTCAAATTAAAGAATTGAAAGAACAAAAAGATGCCTTGGAAGCTAAATATGGACCATTGAGCTCGATCAAGAAGAAGGGAATATTCGGTCTCTAGTAAACTAAAAAAATTGCTTTATATATTTTATTATATTTGAACTTGCTATTCAAATTCAGTATTCTTTAAAAAATTATAATTGTTAAGAATGGACTTATTGTTTAGTAATAATGATAAAATGTTTATAAATCAACAAACAATTATAAATGTTGTTGATCATAAAAACACATTCTCCTTCGTTTATGATAGGTTCTATCAAAATAATGTTTAACATTCAAATTCCATGGTAATGTTTGTTGATTCAGATTGTTCCAACAGTTTTGTGATTAGTAGAAAAATTAACCTTTGGTTTTATATTTAGTTTGTAACAAATGAAATTAGATTTGTATGGGGAACTTCTTGATAAACAATTTGTGGCTTGAAACTTTGATATCGGTACTATTATCAATTTCTTGTTTGCTGCTTATTTACTGATTTTGTTTTGTTTGTTTGCTTATCAAAAATGCATCCTTTGAAAAAACAGATTGAAAATTCCTCTAAAAACTAAAAAGCATTCCACTTTGATGGTATTCAATACCACCTTGCTTTCTTTGTGAATAAAAACTGCTGATATACTTTCAATAGAAATTTATAAGCTCCTTATATTTTTTAGCCATACCAAATACTATGCATGTATGCTAGTAGTACATATATATTCACACTGATTATAATACAATGAAGCTAATAAAAAAAATCAAAGAAATATTAAAAAAAGATACTTCAAAATCCAAAAACAAAAAACAACAGGAAACAACTGACAAAACCAACGATACACAAAACCAAGAACAGGAACCACTTTCAAAAGAAACTGAAAACCAAACAGCAGTAGGAGGTGAAAATATTGGTGAGAATATGGGCCAAATTTCATCAGTACCAAGTGGAGACAAAGATGACTACACAAAACGCATTTCCGATGATTTTAAAGAGTTTTTGAAAGAAAATTCCCAAAAACTTCAACATCAAGAAAATAAACCTTCACAAGTACCAACTGATGATAAGAATGTAATTGTTATAAATGAGCCAAATCCTCAAGGTGGAGACAAAGGTTCAAAAGCTAGTTCTGTCTCCAAACAAATAACACAAAGTCCAGTATCAACCAAAGAACATCACAGTCTCAGCCCATCTCCTGCGCAAAACAAGGAAAGTTCTGTAGTTTCGTCAGTAAATAGTGAATTTTCAATAAACTCGAAAAAGAGCTTTTTTGGAAGGATACTCCAGCCTATACCTACTTTTGAAAAAACACAAGGAAAAAACGTTGAAGAAGACATATTCAAAGGAGAAAGAAGTGCAACAAAAAAACTCAATATCAAAGACCACCAATTCTACAGAACAGTTGGAACCGGATCCTTTGGTCGTGTTATGGTTGTAAAAAACAAAAAATCTAACAGGTTCTACGCAGTTAAGATTTTAAATAAAGCACAGATAGTCAAAACGAAACAAGTGGGACATTTAAATACTGAAAGAGCCGTTCTCGCATTTTGCGACTGCCCATTCATAGTAAATATATATGGAACTGGCCAAGATAGCAAAAATCTTTACATGTTCATGGAATATGTATCCGGTGGTGAAGTTTTTACCTACCTACGTAAATACAAGGTAAATATATATTAACAAACAAAACTAATTGTTGTATTATAGAGATTTCCTTCACCTGTTGCTAAGTTTTATGCTGCTGAAGTTCTGGTTGCATTCGAATATTTGCATTCACACGATATAATATATAGGGATTTGAAACCTGAAAACTTGCTTATTGATAGGAAGGGTCATATAAAGCTAACAGATCTCGGGTTTGCAAAGTATGTTCCTGATATAACATGGACATTGTGTGGGACACCAGACTACCTTGCTCCAGAAATAATCCAAGCTAAAGGGTATGGAAAGTCTGTAGATTGGTATAGTTTGGGAGTATTGATTTTTGAAATGATAGCTGGCTATCCCCCATTTTATGAGGACGATCACTATAAACTGTATGAAAGAATCTTGGCAAACAAAATACAATGGCCATCCAAATTTGACAAAGTTGCTGCAGACCTAGTCAAAAAGTTAGTCACACCTGACCTAACCAAAAGATACGGAAACCTGCAAAACGGATCGAGAGATATTTCCTCACACAGGTGGTTTGCTGAAGTAAATTGGAATAAGCTTGCAAGAAAAGAAATTTCCGCGCCACTTATACCGCCAACCAAAAAAGAAGGTGATACATCGAACTTTGATAAATACCCTGAATCTAACGAGAAGTATGGAGATACAAAGAATTTTGATCCTTATAGTGCCCTCTTTGAAGATTTTTAACCCTTTAGATTCTCCTAAATACAATTACTATATTACTCCAAATCAAGATTGACCAAATATACTTTATAAAAAAAATCAAAGTACCAATAACACTTGTTTTTATATAAAGCCTTTATTTCTAAAAAGTCACAAAAGGTAAACTTTTTAATCAGAAATTTGCAAATAAAACTGTTCTTTTGCTTTCAAAATTATGAACGGTTCTTTTTTCCTTTTTTCCCTACAACTTGAAAGTCGGATTGAGGTGTACTTTGCCCAACAGTTTTCTTCAATCCACCGGCGTCCTCCTTGCGTCTCTTGACGAACTCTGCTGCAAATGATTTACCATTTAAGCTTTGTGAGTGCGCATAAATCTGATCGGATATAATTTCCAAGCTTGATTTTGGTGGATCCATAGGAAAACTGAAAAGTACCTGAATGAATTCCTCTAAATCAATATCCTTAAGTGAGCTGAGAGAACTGCGACACCAGTTAACAAACTCTGGCGATGGCTTTGGTGTATTACCTTGACTTTTTCCAGAGGTA
>MBFT01001027.1:8240-19254 GCA_003086725.1 Furculomyces boomerangus | reverse complement strand
TCTGAATCAGTAATAGGCATTGTTGAGCCTGTAGAACCTACTTTTGGGGATCCTACGAGCGATGCATAACTTTTAGAATTCGCATAAGAGATTGGACTTTGAGTTTGTGGTTGTGCTTTTGCTTTGGCCAGTGCTTCTTCCTGTTGAATCTGAGCTATACTTTTTTTAACTGTGCTTCCTGTGGTAACCCATGGATTAGACTTGGTTTCAGGTTTGGTTTGTTCATTTTGGGGAGAAGCAGTTCCAGTATCTTCATTCTCAAGTCTCTTTGGAGAGGAAGACTCATTTGTGTGTTTGCTGTTGGCTACACCTTCCTGCTCTTGTTTGTTTTTTTTGTTTTTACCTACTGCTTGACTCTTGTTGGAATCTTTGGATGTAACCTTCTCTTTCTTTCCTTGACCCTCGCTTTGTTTTTCTGTAGGTTCAGGTGTACTCTTTGCATCTTTATCTTTGGAGTCACTGGAGTTCTTGTTTTTTTGCTTGGGACCTGGTTTACCCTTTTGAGATTGATTTTTGGTCTCTTCTTTTTTAGATTGTTGACTGGTATCAATACTCTTTCTATTTCCAGCTGTTTTACCCTTCTTGGGGGCAACCGTACTACCAATATCAACCTTGCTTAAAGCCTCAGAAATAGTTTTATCAATAGAACCTGAAGCTGGAAGATCGTTTGAAACCTCTTCTTTTGGTTCATCAATGCCTTTAGGAACATTTGATTGGAGTTGAGATTCATCAGTGGGCAAATTCGATATGTCGTGAGTACCAGGAAAGTTTCCAGGAATTGGTTGAGGTTGTTGATATGTATCCAGTAAATTTGACTGTGTTTGACCGCTGTTACCAGACTCGAGATCAGGATTTTGGGCATTTAGAGCTTGTTGTTCCATTATAATGTGGGCTTCCAATTGTCTTAACTGTTGTCTAATAAGAGCGACGGCATAAGGTATACCTCCTCTTTGAACGGCATCAATTACAATTGGGTCCAAAGCGCTTTCCAACTGAGTTAAATGTACCATATGAACCTGTGTTTGTTGTGCAAGTTCTAAGCGAATAGATTCTTCAGCTATTCTGCTTTGGTGCTGGAGCCTAGCTAGGTATTCTTGAGAAACGGCGGCACCACTCAAGTGTGATTGTTGTCTAATTTGTTGTTGTTCCTGGACTAGAGCATTTCCAAGCTGCAATAATTGCTGTTGAGCTTGTTGTTGTAAAAGCTGAAGGATTTGTTGATGGTTGCTAATTTCGACTAGAATGTTTTCTTGTTCAGACAAGATTTGAGCCAACTGGATTGATCGTGCTGCAACTACTTGATGTCTGGATGATTCAGGATCGTTATCGGCAGAAGTTGTGGATTGAGAAAGAATTTTATTATAAAGCTCTTTTGCTTCTTCACCTATGATTCCACTATCAAGACCTTCAGGAGTTGTCTCGTTTACATCGGGTTGGGGTAAATTCTCACCTTGTTCAAGATTTGCTACTGGATGAGGGTCCATAGAAGGGATCAAGCTATGAGTGGGTTCAAGTAGAGTAGCAACAATAAAAGGTTCAGCGGTGTTTTGGAGCTGCATGGTAATAGAGGCGAGAGTTTCGAATTCATTCCAATCTTTACGCCTTACATGGAGATCTTCGGGGAAGTAACCAGCAATGAACCATTCCTGCATACTGAGACCAGAGAAGGGGCCTTGTAGAGCACCCTTAGGATCTTTGTAGTACCAAACAGGTTCTTCGAGTAGAGAAACAAGGGATTCTTCGGAAGCCAGACTGGTATTAGAGATCAAAGGTTGATTTCTCATTTGACCTTTTCCAGAAATACTTTCCAAGCCGCCCTCTTCAGTGTATTTGAAGCTTCCATCAGCACCAAAAGTACCGACCATACCTCTGCGAATTTTTGAAGAAGACCATTGTCTACCTTCATCAAATTCGTGAACATTGATATCAGAAGAGATATTTAAAGGCATTCCAATCCGTCTATCAATAGAAGTTTTACGTTGATTGGCAAGAGAGATCTGTTGTTGAGCCAATTGTTGCATTCGTTTTTGTTGAGCCTGTTGCTGCATGATGAAACGTCTATTAAGCTCGCTGTTAACAGGGCCAGATAGCTTTTGAGCTTCTTCTGGTGTAAGTTCGACCTTTTCTAAAGGCAAGAGAACAGTTTCGCTGAAAACTAGTTCATTTCTGTTTTTCATTTCAGCTGGCATTTTGATCAGACTTTCATCAAAAAGATCAATCATTTGTTGAAGAGAATAAGTTTTTCTGGGGGTAGATTTCTGAGGATCGGAAAGATTTTTAATCTGAGAGATATCCTGCTTTTTGGGGGAATCATTAGATTTGGTATCTAGACGAGCTCTCATCCTGAAAAATGGGTAAATAAGAAAATATTTGTTAGTGATGTTGTGGATTGGTTGGGATAGATGATGTATTGAAAGAAGGATCTAATTACCATTCAGGGCCAAAGTTCATTTGAGTAGTCATTTTAGAGAGATCGGAGTTTGTTGGTTTATAGCAGAAGAACCAGAAATAAGATTTGTATAAGTAAGAGTTGGATGGACCTACTTTTTATGAGAATAATCTGAAGTTATGAAGAAAAAGAATCTATGCCAAATTATGATTAACCAAAACGCTGAACAGATCCTTGCTTTTTTATTTGCTGCTCTTGATCTCTAGACCCATTAGCTGTGTTTGTATCATTGTTGACTATTTTTGCGCTCTTTTCTTTCCACTTTATTGGCCATGCTATTTGCTTGTTTTCTTTCCAACCATAATTGTTAATTATGTCACATGCTTTGTTGTTTTTTAGCCAATAAAGCATCAATTTTATCTGTAATAATTTTATAATTGCATTACCAGTTTCTTGTGCTTGTAGTTTATGCTTGATTAAACTATGTATTTGTTTATGCCATTTAATCATGAAAGTTTCCAAATCAAAAAGTTATACTTACTTTATTTCATTTGACCATTCAAGTGATCAGCTTTGTACTATATTTACTGCAAAACCAATTGATCCAAGTTATGCACATACCATAATGTTTCACATTTTTTCCTAATTTTGAACTTCTAATTATATTAGTAGATATGCTAACATAAAGCATTAAATACATAATTCTTACCTTGTTAAATTGTATTGATTAACTATAAAAGCTCTCTTCTTCCCGTATCGAAGAGTTTCTAAACACCAAACTAAAAAATCTTTTACGCACTAGTATTTATAAATTAATTGATATATAACTTAATATTTAATTTAACAAACCTAAGAATCAACCCAAGCTTCAAGATATGTTCAAGCTCAGTCGTCTTATACCTACTTTTTTGCTAGTTCTTTATGGAGATTGTTCTGCAATCCCAAATGATATTTCTGATCCAGGGAGATTAGTTTCAACAAGGATATCCGGTAACAATACAATTATTGTCAGGGATAAGTGTGTTCCAGAGTATAAAATATGCAGCGAAAAAATGTTTAATTTTACTGATACGTCTGCAGTTAAAAGCTTTACAATTGATTACTGTCCAAAAAACGTTGTTCAAGATAAAAACTCGTTAGATCTTGTTATAACTCAGGAGTGTGGTACAGCGCTTATATATCCTCAAAAGATCAAATATGGTAAAGTCGAAGGAAGAATAAAGATAGCACCTGGGCCTGGTGCCGTTACAGCTATGATTCTAATTGGGGAAGAACAGCGCGATGAAATTGATTTTGAATGGGTTGGAAAAGATCTCGTCAATGCCCAAAGCATGTTCTTTATAAATGGTTCTGCTGTTGTTTCTGGTGCAGATTTCCATCAAATTCCAAACAAAAGTGACACTGATATGAGCAAAGAATTCCATAACTACTCTATAGAACTTACAGAAAATAGTGTAAAGTGGGGAATTGATGGAGTAATTGTTAGAACCCTAGAAAAAGAATCAGATGACACATTTCCTTCTAAGGCCAATACACTTCGATTTGGTGTTTGGAATGGGTCAGGGTCAAGTGATTGGGCTGGCGTGATGAATTTCACAAATGGAAATCCCTCTGGATACTTTGAATTCATCAAGATTACGCAGTATTGCTAAGTCTAACAAACCATCTTTTAGAAAGTATATAAAAGTGGTGTACCAAAGTTCCATGGTTATTTGATATTATGAGTACTAATATTTAGAACTTTTTTTTCGAGTTGTAAACCTTGACTAGATTGGTTGAATAAAAATGAAGGGTTTTAAAATATTGAAAGCGCAGTTTTAATATTTATTGGTCATGCTTTACTAAAATGTGTATTAAAACTAATTTATTTAAGTAATATTGATAAATTCTATGGGCAATACTTTTGGTGTGCATTTAGGAAAGCTTGATATACTTCATTTACAGCGTAGTTGTTGAGCATGGAGCGAAGTTTTCCGTCAAAAGTTCGGTCAAGAATGCTCTTGTTGCATTGGTCTTTAGTGCATATATTCTTTATTAGGAACCGTCTAATTCTTTTCACAAGACTGTCATATTCTTCTTCAGTAAGATTTGATATTTCTAGGCCGTTAGAAAAATCTAGGGCGTCAAGTCCTTCCATGAATTGTTTATATTTATGATTGTTGTAGAGGTGTTATTGCGGGTGTTGAGGAGCTTTCTTGTATCGGAGAAAGGACTAGGGATATATAAATAGTTTTTTTTGAAATATGTTGGTATATGGAAAGGATGGTGGTATTGTTATAAATAAAAAGTGTTTTGAAATAGGAGAAACTAAGAGCCTATTTGGGAAAGTCAAAAACAAAATGGGAAAATAGCAGCGATGCAATTTTTGGGGGCTGAATTCCAAGAAAAACGTTTTGAAAGATAAAGAAGCACATGTCCTTTATATAGTCTTCACTTTTTTTTGCCAATTTATAAAACTAGTGATTTCGATAGCCACTCAAGTTGACGGAGTAATAATGGGTATTTCAGATAACTTATATGAAACATAAATGGAAACAAATAAACATCGTAATTTGTAGAGCAAAACCAATCCGTGGAAGCGTATTTAGCTGGAACAGTTCATTAGTAAGAGAGTTAACAAGATCTTAGCCGATTGGAAGATTATTGGTTTGTACTTCTTTTTTATTATGGAGTGTACAATTTCTTATTTTAATTTGGCTGTTTTGAGGTTGATCTACCCAGTAGTAGGAACATCTATACAGAATTTAATGGGCAAATACTTTTGTGACAAGGAAGGCGTTTTTTACAGGTAGATATATTTCTAGGCTCTTTTTTTTTGATGAAAAAAGTACATTCAAAAGAAGGGCAGTTCCTAGGACAGACTAAACTGTAACTGATATTCCAAACTCATTCTTCTTTTTAGGAACTCTAGACCAATTTGATGTCGAACCAAGCTTTTTTTGAAATTATAGATGGTGAGAAAAAAGTGATGATGCTTTTTCCCAATCCAGCCAATTTTACCAATTTCGCTAACGTTACGAATATTACAAAAATCGTTTTAACTAAATTGTTTCTGCAAATAGACTTCATCATCAATTCAGCAACAAGAAAACAAAACAACCGATTGGCTGGTACAAACCAAGTTAATCCATAAAACAACTAAACATTCACGTGTCATTTCGAGATTCTATGAAAACTCGAATAAAAATAGCCAAATAAAAAAATAAAATAGCCGTTCTTTCTCATTTCATCCACGCCTATTTTTTCAAAAGTCATGAGTCAAAACTTACATGCCAGAATAAATACAAAAAACTCACGTTTTATATCTCAAGCTATCCTTGAAGCCACAAGCACCACTCGTGACCCTGGCATAATATACAATGGTCATTAGTAAACTGGTGACCTTGGCATTACTCACAATATGGTCACGTTTTAGTTTACCTAAATAATATTTCAAAAATTAAATCCTTCAATAAAAATGCCTAAAATTTCGATTTCAAATTGGCTTTGTCTAAGCTTTTGTCGTTTTGGATTGGTGGCTTAATAAATTTGAACTTCGTGATTGCGTCATCTGCCAAAACTCTTGTCCTAAACATGTTTTCTTGTGTCATAGATGCCAAAAGCTCGCCATCCTTTGAATAGTATCTCCCGCTCAAAAAACCTCTACCACTAGCCAATCGGGGACTGTCAATTTCAAACAACGTCCAGTCATCGACTCTAAAGGGTCTGTGGAACCACATACTATGGTCAAGTGATACTGACATTGTAGTTTCAATCTTCTTTTCGTTGTACCCACTAAAATATGGATGTCCATTAGTGTGGTATATCCAAAAGTCTGCTATCATTCCCAGAAACACAACACTCAATTGCTGTGTAGTGTTTGCAAGATCCTCGTCCATCTTGAACCAATGCAAGCTATAAGGTGCTTTTATATTTGGTTTCCCCGAATTGTCGTTTTTGTGTGTTGAATTCATATCCCTAAATGAATCTCTAAGCTTCTCATCAATTGGAATTGCAGCTTTCGAAACAAATTTCTCTTCGCCAAAAAACTTAAACATCTTATCTTTAAAATAATGTTTGTCTTTTTCAGTTTTCAAAGATGAAAAGAATTCAAAAGTCTCTTTATCTTCTGGTCCATATACTTGGGGCATTGAATACTATAATTATCACAAATATTCAGTTATTGGCTTGTTTTACATTTAGTCGATATTTTTGTAGAATATAATAAGAACACAAAAACATCGTGGATCCGTATTAAAAAATTATATAGTTTGGAGTACCTGATGGGTAGTAGGAGAATCTTCTGGTTTTTGGAAACTGCATATCATTGTGTAAATTATTTTTCCATCTTGTTTTGCATTCACAGTTCTTGAAGCAAACGACCGTCCTATTTAATTCAATTTGAAATATATAAAACAAATGTTGAAAATTCAAAACTCTTTAGATATATTTACCATCGCGAGTTCTTTCTACATGAAAATAGATTGGGTCATCACGCTTCCCACCAAGCAAAAATTGAAGGTGCATAGACTAAAAAAACATATATTTAAGATTGTAACCTTATATTGTTTTAAACTTACGTGTATATGGTATTCAGGCTCAACCGAAAGTATCGCAGCTGCTATGGTTTGTGCAATAACCTGACCCCCTATTTAACAATGAATTTTATTATAAAGTTATTATACTCTTTGAATATATAAAACAACCCATTTGGAAAAGATAAATAGAATTTTATAAACTTACCAAACATTCCACGTGGTCCTCCAAAACTCCAAGATTTCGTTCCGACATATATATCGTTTTCCTTGTCGTAATCTAAGATGAATTGTTAATGATAAATATAGAGTTATGATTTAAATCATTTGGACTTACCTTCAACATAAAAGTATTTTTTTATTTCCCTTTTGACTTGTTCCATGTTTTTAGTGATTGTTTTAAAATCTAGTCTATTTTTGAAATGCTGAATTCAAAACAAGCCTTAAATAAAAATAATAAATTCAAATGATCACCACAAGAAACTTCAATACACAAGCCTTGTAGTTTTATGGCTATATATAAGAGAAAGTTGGATAAAGAATGATAAAGGGTTTGAGTTTCCCTTTGATTTTCGTCATTTCTCGGTGTCACCGAATAAATAAGGGGAAATAAAAAATAACACTAAGGGGCTATTTGTTTTTTATGACTCGGATATGAACCCCGAGTATATTTTTTTTATTCCAACTGGCTCAGCACTATTTCTATACCCAAAAACAAACATCCCCAGTTTTAATTCACCAAAGCGCCAGGAACTCTCTAATGCAGATTTTTTACTCTGATTGGTTTTAAAACCAAGTAGAAATGTACACTATAATTACAGAACAGGTTCATTTTGATTATTTTTTGATGAAAAGATAGTTAATTGAAAAAAAAACAATAATTCTAAATGAAATAAGATCATAAAATTATCCTATTCATATTTGAACCTCAATACCAATTTCACATTGGGACAAAGAAAAGAAAAAGTTGTTTATATCTTAGATCTTTGATTTGACCTTGGAAATGGCAACGCTGACAAGAACTTCGCGAACATCAGTAGCTGCATCAATCAAACATTGACACAACTTCTCAGCACTCAAATTGTGTTCGTTAGTCATACATGTGACATTAAACTGTAAGGAGTCTTTAATGACAGAGTAAGCAATTCCATAACCATCTGGAACAACTTCAGACCAACCCCAAGAAGAAAACTTTTCAATAGAGATGTTAGATGTAGAAATGCGCCATGATGAAGAATATCCATAAGCTGGATCTGTGAAAATGCTAGGCATTTTCTCATCGCTTTTAACAGACAGTTTCAATCCCAACAAGTGGCGATCAACGCCTTTTCCATTAGCTGCATCTGCAATATATTTCGAATGAGATGCTGATGCCTCAGAAAGCAACCTAACTTTTTCCTCATTGGAAACTGATGGATCTTCCATAGCCTTTACCCATGCTACAGATTGATTCGAAACAACTCTACAGGCTTCGGTACGACCTCTAGCAAATTTTCTTGTTTGAGCAGGTTCGTAAGTTGGAACACATTTTCCATGAAGTTTATAGTAAGCCAATTGGATAATCATTTGAGCAAAAGCATCTGGAGAGAAACCAAATGTTTTTGAGATGATATTCTTTCCATATCCATGGAATACGGTACTGAAAAGTTGTTGTTTTCCTATTTCATGATCGAATCTCTCTCCAGCTTCCTGAATAGCCTTTAAAGAAGAAACATCAGTTTTGAAAATTAAAGGTTTTGGGTGTGGCAAATTGCTTCTAACAACAGGTGAACCAAAATCAAAGTTTGGATCGGTGGTCTCGTTAAGAACAAACTCGTTTAATCTTGCTGTTGGAGTTCCATCCATCATGGAATGTTCACCTTGGAAACCAGCCTTTCCATTTTCAAACACAATGAATTGGCAAGGCTTGTCAAAAAAGCGGTTTCTACCATCACCATGCCAGCATCCTCTACTATGTTCGGTTTGAGTGATTGGATTGGTATTATCTAAACACAATAGGAATATGGAGCTTTCAATTTCCTCCAAGAGTTTTTGGTTTTCTGGAGAAGAGGCCAGTAAAATTTCACGGTTCTAAAAATGTTACAGAGAAGTTAAAAGTATGAAAGTTTAGAAATCATTATGAAATAAATTATAAATATTAAATTAAATACCTCTGCCCATTTGTCTCTATAATCGCCAGTAAGAACACCAATTTTTGCTGCTACAGTTCCATCCGCATCCTTAATGATAGCTTCAAGTTGACTAAGAAAATTGAAATGTTAAGGGAATGTGATGTCATCATGAAAAATACCTTTCAATTTCGGAAATAGAGAGTACAGATCCTTCAAATGTTATTGGGAGGGTGTAAAAAATGCCATTTCTAACAACAGTGATTTTTTTGTTTAGCTCCGGGTCATACTGTACAGGAACATCGGATGGCTTTTTAGGAATTCTACAAGTGTTGAACATGTACTGATAAGAATTGCTACACAGTGGAACTTTTTTGACCATTTCAGGTTCAATGGTTTCATCAACGACTTGTTTCCAGAACTTCAATGCAGTTGATACAATAGCAGCAGCACGTTTTGTTCCCTTACGCATTTTTTTGTCATCTTTGTATGCATAAAAGTAGGATACAAAGGGAACTACGGGATCTCTATAGCCCAAGTATGCCAAGTCATTCCACCATTCCTCAAGCCAACTTGCTCTATTTGGGTCTTTTGCACGGTCTTCGAGTCTTGTTTGGAGTGTTTTACCCTCACCAGATTCTAGGAATTGGGAAATGCGTTCTTTGCTCTGTTGAAGCTGGTCTTTAGATAAAAGAGGTTCCAAGGATTTAAGGTACTTTGGGAGAGTTTCTTCAAGGGTAGGAACAGGGAGTTTTGGGAGGGAAGATTGTTCTTGATATAACTTTCCAGAGAGAAGAGGTTTGTATCCTGACATGCTTGATTGTTTTCTAATGATCTGTGAAAAGCTAGAGTTTTTGAGAGTGTGAAGCTAAAAGAGAGAGATTAGGGTTTATATGTATTGAATAGAGGTAGCTAGCTTACATTTGAAAAAGAGTGTTTTGCAAAGAGGTTTTTTGAATTAAGAAAGACTTTTCTGGCAGTTTGAGACATGCTCTAATAGAGGGGGGAAGTATTTATAAGCAAAAGTTGTGAACAGCTATTTGTAGGGTTCTCCTGTGTAGCTTAATTTTTGAGGAATTGGGGGAATGCTGGTAAATATATAGGAACACATTTAGCAAAGACAATTCAAGCTTTGAAACACAAATTTTCATTACACGGTTCTGCAATCTTATCGTGTAGATCAGACCAATCACAGAATAGCTTTTTTTTTTAGAGTTGGCCGAATAGTTTTTTGTCTTTACATAAGCTTTGTGTCATAGCGTAGTGAAAACGTTATCAAAAAAACGTATCTTTTGATGATATCTCTATATCTATAGTTTTAAACACTGCGATAACTGCTTTTACATCTGAAGCCATTTCTTTAAGGTTTGTAAAGATACTTATTATGGCTAGTTTGATTTCAAGGAAATCATCTCTATAAAACGAACGAGTGGTCTAATGTTAAATCATATCGAAAGTTTATCTCCATGTTGGTATGGACTTACTTTATATTTCCACAAAAACTTTTGTAAAACCTAGTGGTGCCGTTCTTTTTGTTAGCTGATTTAAAATTTATCAAATATGGTCGAATCTTTTTCTACATTGTAAGTGGTACAGGTTTAGCTTTTAATATAGTCTCTTGATTAAAAAAAACTGATGTACATGTTCAGCTTTTACCATTATCAGAAAATCGTACCAAAGGTATGGAAACAGGTTTAGAGTTTCTCCGCAAAATATAAACCCGCATGGAGATCGAATATTACTTGTAATATAAGCAACCAATCTTCTCTGTTTCCTGACATCATTCGATTGGTATTGATATTAAAAATCGTTACCAAATACCTTCTTTTATTTTTAAAGCATGTTCTTCATGATTACTATTACTATAATCGAACGATTGTAAACACGGTCAAATGGAAACAACATGTTTATTCCTTTGTTATATTACAGACTTGTTGGAAACCCACTAACGTCTCATACTCAAACACCTTGCGCACAACCAATTTTAGTATATATTAAAGGTA
>MBFT01001025.1:45532-57224 GCA_003086725.1 Furculomyces boomerangus | reverse complement strand
TGAAATGACGTGGTAATTTTGTTATTGCTCTTACAGCTTTCCATCTTTGATTGGATTTACTTGGTACTGGTTAACCTTGATTACTGTGAATTTGTCAACTTCTTTTGACTCAATTAGGGGATTAAGTTGTGTTGCAAAAAACACTAGAAAATTAATAACAAAATATTAAATTAATTGTAAAAAATTATAAAATGTTTAGAGATTCATAGATCAATTAGGAATCTTTTGTGAATAAATTACCATTTATAGTTCCAGATCCATCTGAAACCATAGCTCTATATCTTGTTAGTTTTTGTGGTCCCGTATTGGTGTTTGTTATTTCCTTGATTTGTGATACGATTTGCAGAAGGGGTGTGGGAAATTGAGCGGAACGATTAGTTTCGAATGCATTGATTGCACCTTCAGAAAGATTAACACCAGACATTTTTGTTGTAGTATCTTGTGTATATGATAATTGGTAGGCGTTTTAAAAACTTTGTTGTGTTTATTGTTTTTTAGAAGTCTGTTTTCCAAGGCTAGAAGCAGACTCAAAAGCAAAAAAAGATCAAAATATTGGTTTTTTTTGTTGATTTATTGAAACATGTTTTAAAAGTTTATTGGTTTGTTATGTTTACACTTTTTTACTGCGTACAGATTGAAACAGCGAATGGTATGGAATAAAACAGTTGTGGGATAATATTTGTGCCAATAAAAAATGTTTAATCAGATCATGTGGTAGAGCTAATTATCATTATAATTGGCTAATTTATCACGTGATATGTTGTTTTTTAACTTGGCATTGAGAAAGTAAAGTTTGAAGCTGGTCCAAAGCGCGCCAAGTTGTGTTTGAGCCTTTCTTAATTTGTCAGCTGTATGCCCAAAGAGAGTCAATAACAATGATTAATTAAACCAGCCACGTGATTTTGTACACATTTATATTACCAACTAAAAATAACATTAATTGCCAAGAACAACCCCATTTTTTTAACTCGTTTTTATATTTCATTTATTGTTTTTCTTACCAATTTCCACGTTCTAAAGAATTTCATCCACCTTTTACACAAAGAAAAATCATTAAATCAAAAAAAAGCTCTTTGACTAATCTTCATTTCCTATTACAACTCTACTAATTTTAAGTTAAAACCTAAAATGTTTCGATCCGGAAATTCTTTTGAAGAAATCGTCAGTAAGTACTCGATGAATATATTTTTAAATGCAAAGCTAATCACCCTAATCAATCCTTTAATAATAGATAAGGCTACTAGCGAAAAACTAACTAGCGAAAACTGGGAACTGATTCTCGAAATCTGTGACAGAGTAAATGATGACACATCTAGGTTAGTTTCTATCATTTCAAACTATTTTATAATTGAATTCCTGCCCTAATAAAAACCTTTTCTTTTGTATTATTAAGCGTTTCAGATTGCTTTGCCATTATAAATAAGAGATTGCTCAATAGAAATCCAAACGTTGTATACTACACACTATCCGTAAGTGTCATGAAATCTTTTTTGTATTTTTTAGAATGATTTATATCAGCTAAAAATTCAAAACTTGAATCAAAGATTTTAACTTTAAATCCCTTTATAAACTAGCTTACAGAATCACTTGTGAAAAATTGCGGCAAACCAGCTCAAGAACAAGTTGCATCTAGATCATTTACATCAACACTTGTTAGAATAATTGGCGATAAGGTAACTTTCTCAATTTTTTAAAAATGAACCTTAATATTTAAATCTATTTCTTGCATTAAAATACTTGCATCTAATCTCTCCATTTTACTAATGTTCAATCTTGTAGACGGTAAACAATGCAATTAAACAACGAGTTTTGGGTGATGTTCAGCAATGGGCATTCGATTTCAGACAAGATCCCGATCTGAGCCTTATGGAGGAAACATATAGGAATCTTCAATCCCAAGGTTTGAAATTGCTAAATCAAATTTAAAGCCATAATTTATGTTAAAATATTAACATCAAACTTTATAGGTAATCATTTTCCTCGTCCACAAAAACCACAGAAGGTTCCAAAGGTATAATATATATATATATCAGAGAAATGTGTATTGTATGTTACATTTGTTTTAAATTTATTTCCGATATTTAGGAAGAGCTCGACAGAAAGCTGGAGGAGGAAGAACTTCAACTAGCGCTTGCACTATCACTATCTGACATAGACACTCACAAGAGGGTAAAAACAAACCACTATTTTTTCCTTATTTTAAATCCACCGTATACAACGTTTTCTTACCTTTTATGTTTGCTTTTAATTGTATTGTTATGTCTGAATATTATTTAGACTCCAGCACAAATACGAACTGAAATCAGTCGCCAACAAACTATAAGAACTCAAAAACGAGAAACTTCCGGACAGTTTCGCGAAAACACGTCTAGTAAACTCGACGAACAAACGGCTTCTAAATCCAAAAAACCTTTGGTGAAAGTTAAAGCTCTTTTTGATTTTACCCCGACTGAACCAGGCGAGCTTGGATTTGTTAAAGGCGACGTTATCACTGTTTTGGACCAGAAATATAGAGATTGGTGGGGAGGCGAATTGCGAGGTAAACAAGGAATTTTTCCAGCAAACTTTGTTCAACCTGTCAAAGACACGAAATCTGCTCAAATGGAACTCAGCACTTTTGAGGATTTGGTCATGGGTGAAGCCCATAATATTGAAGTATTGTTGAGAATGTTAAGTAGAATGGATCCACAACGAGACAACCTTAGCGAAAACGTGGAGATGCAAAACTTGTACACTTCCACAATCACACTTCGTCCAAGAATAGTGAAGCTTATCGGTGAATATAGTAAAAAGAAAGATGAACTGATAAACCTTGATACACAGCTCCAAACAGCAATGAATACATATGACGTTTTGATGAAAGAATCACAACAGAAGGGACCTATGAACGGTCAATATGGATATTCAAACTATGGAGGAAACAGCACCCAAATTGCATACCAAGGTCAACAACAACCCTATCAACAACCTGTGTACAATGCTCCAGCCGATTTTAAACAAGGTGAAACCAATGTTGCTGGTTATAGCCAAAATTCTAACCCAAATCCTCGTCCACAACCACCAATAGGATATAGCGAGCCTACTTTCCAGCACCAGAATGCAAATTATTCTGTTCAAACACAACCACAGGTTCACCAACCGCAACAGGCAAATATACAATATCAACAATCTGGTTTTCAAGATGCGGCTTTACAACGCCCCCCAGTATACCAGAACCCACAGGCTCAAGCCCAAAATCCGCAACAGTATAATGTTCACCATCCACAACAACCTGGGTATTACACTGCTCAGCAACATCAGGGTTCTCCAGGGTATTCCGTCTCCCCAAGCCATCAGAACCCACAAAACCAAAATGTGGATCAACAACAATATTACAAGTAAATATATTTTTAGCTTTTTTTTGCAACAACCAATTTTTTAAAACTAAGCTATTAGTATTGTTTTCAATAAACTCTGAATAGTAAATATTGCCAAAATAAAAAGTAGAGCTAAATTCTTTTAATTGGTTGTGGTACTAGCAAATCATGAAATAGATTAAAAAAATTGATCAGGCGAATTATCATATTAAAAACGATTTTCAATATTTTTCTCTCCATTGATTTGCCAGAAAAATTAAAGAAAAATTCGAATTTTTAAAATTATCGAATGGTCAGAAATATTGAAAAATAGTAGTAAAAAATAAAATAATTTTGACATCTAAATTAGTGAAACTTCCTTTCAAACGCCATCAGCAAATTTAGCAGATAAAGAGAAAGTAGACAATATACAGAAAAGATGGTAAGATACATTATTAATTATTATTGAGAAAAAACAAAGGCCATTTTGGAAACGACATAAACGCGAGAATAAACTGCAATTAAATACTCGAATCCGAAATCATATTCAGCTTGTAAAAATTTAAATACCTTACCAAAAAAGACAATACAGATATTTTTGACCCACAACAAGAGTATATGCGAATCTTCAAAGAACAAAGTATAAATCAAATAGTGCTTTGGGAATGTCATTATATATCAATGGGAGGACTGGCCTTGGAAAATGCATTTGAAGATTTCCTTGGTCTCTTCTAAACAAACACATTTTTTACACACCCTCCTAAACGATGAATAATCAAAATCGCCATTTTATTGTACTGAGGCTGTTGATTTGCGTCTTCCAATATTACTTCCAAGATCTTTGCTATTCTCAAGAAACACTATTCACACGAAATTTGCGTACATTATGGATTATTTTTGGGTCTTGAAGCTTGAATTTATCTATTTTATACTCCAAGCCCAAAACAAAGTTCTCAAATGCCCTATCAGTTTTTTACCTTGCATTAAATTTCAAAGAGTTGTGAAAAAATATTTTTCAATGGCTCTCGCATAATACAAAAGAAAGTTTTATAATTCTAATTCCGATCTATTTAATTCTATTATAGGATCAAAAACAACAAGTCAAATTCGCCAAAGTTACCAAAGTTCTTGGACGTACCGGATCCCGTGGTGGTGTTACACAAGTTCGCGTTGAATTCATGGACGAATCTAACCGTTCCATCATCCGCAATGTCAAGGGTCCAGTCCGTGAAAACGATATTCTAACTCTTCTTGAATCTGAACGTGAAGCACGCAGACTTCGCTAAATGGTCCATTATAGTCCGTTTTCTTTTGTCTCTATAATACCACTCTTTCAAATAAACTGTTTGTACACCTTAAGGACTAAATAAAACAACTATCAACAACATACTTTTGGAGTTTGATATTGTTAGTGACAAACTATAATTTTCAAACAACCGATCTTGAAATATTACTTTTTGTGAGAATTGGTATGAAAAACTCGTTAGAACTGTGCTGACAACAGCAAAGTTTCTAAACAAAATATTTATACTACACACTCCGATTACTTTCACAAGCAGAGAGGCTCGTGAGGGCTATAGAATACTAGAATAGCTTTAATTTTATTCTGTTTGGAGTTTTGTTTTTTGAATAGACTTTTGCTTTATAAAAAAAGTCTAAAAATATGCTGGCATAAATAAATAAAAAAAGTTGTCGAATAAAATGACAGGAAATCAATGTTTGACACTACAAAAAAAACGTTTTATTTGGACTGCGGATGTAGTTACCATTTTCCTTTTCTATCATCCAAAAATAATATTTAATAGGATCAATTGCTGAAAACCACTTTCATTTTTAACCTCACATCCAAAACGACACCAATTATTATTGAGAAACTCGAAAAATATGGATTTCAACAAACTGGATTTTTACACACTATCGCGAATATTCGAATATTCAAGGAATATAAACATTCTGCTAGTTTCTAAACGCTTTTCAGAGGTGGCAGAGAATCCATTGGTCATGGCCAAATATTTTTCGAAAAACAAGTATTTTAAATATTATTGCTATGATGGTGAGTATAATGATCCTTGTATGATAGACCCGAAACTTCGTTTGCTGAATAGAGCGAAGAATTATAAAAAGATATTTGAATACCTGTTGCAGATTCTTTATGGCACAGACGGTTATTATGAACATAAGGATGACTTTTATAATTTTGCAGAATCAAACAAACTTGAATACATTTACTACAATCTATATACAAAGCCAAAACTGGAAAAGAATATCAGGACTCATATACCATTTGGAAAACTTGGTGCTCTAGAAACTGTTGAATACTCCTTGAAACCTTTTTATAATACCACTCTTGGGTTCAGGATTATCTACCCTATTAAATCTATTAAATTTAAACGTATTTACGTTGCAACTTTGTTAGCATCATGTTTTGAGGTTGATGTTATTAAAGAATTTGGATTTGACAAAGATTTGGTGGGCGAGGAACCTGGAAAAAGAGTAATTCGATTATATAATTTCAATCCATTTGAAGGTGGACTACTCTGGGTACCCGAATTTCTAATATCAGTCAAAGCTTACAGTTTATTGTTTTACTTTATGAAAAACAATCCGATTCCAGCCACCGATGTTACAGATATTTTAGAGTGTGTAATATGTGGAGGTGATGTTTTTGCTTTGGACAATGCCCTTCAAATATATTGACTGAAATTGAATCAACATTTTGACATTAGAGAAATACTGGAACTTGTTGAAACAAGAACAATGTTTTACAGAATAGCTAACGATTTCAATATAAACGAAATCGATTACGATTTTATTTTGGACTCTTCAATCGCCAATTGTAATTCCGAAATGTTCATTTGTGCTTTTGAATGCAAATTCTTGGGATCAAATAATAGTGAAACTGATCTTCAAATACAACCCCTTCTGGAAAGGTTGTTTGAAACAGAAAACAAAAGCTTTTTAAATCAAGTTATTGTTGATCTGGTCAATTTAAAAGTTGAAATACCAAAACAAATTTTGGACAAAGCATTACATAAAAAAAACCACTTTAAAAATAGATATGGACTTTTATCTCGTTTTCCAGAAGATTTAAATTTGATGACAAATGAAAGGTACATCAGAGAAGTTCTAAATGCAGCAGAACAACGTAATGCTATACTCTTGAAATTTTTGAACCAGCATAGAACTCTTGAATACAATCTATGTATTGATATTTGTGAAGAAAGTCAACTGGACCTTTATATTTATTTGATTCGTGCAGGATTCAAAGTGGATTATGAGCTAGATTCTTGGTGCTGTTTTGAATCGCGCCGCATTAAAGAAACTTATGAAAAATTGATGGAAGTTGGAATTGTGCCAAAACCAAGTTCTAGGCAGATAAATCGCGCAATCAAAACAAATTCATATACTGTTTTCAAGTTCATTATCAATTATTATGAATGGAAAGATTCAGAAGTTACTAAAAAAATTATTTCTTTGTACGGTTGCAACAAAGATCAATATGGAGTTCTTTTAATGAAATTTGTAAAATCAAAGGAATCAATATCAAAACTAGTTAGTTACGGAATCAAGAAAAAACATAAAGACTTGTATGATTGCTTTTCAGAATTTAAAGAACAGCTGGAGTTTACTGAAGAAGATTTTTTGAACGCATGCAAAAATGGATTCTTAGATTTAGTAAAAAAAATTACTGAAAAGACGAAACTTTCTGATGAAGTTCTTGAAGAAGGACTTTTTATAGCTTTCAAAAAGTATAGAGTTGAAATATTTCACTTGCTAGTTCAGCATGGGGCAAAATTTCACTATTTTAGTTTTGATATTGGGGAAATTGCAGTTGGAAGATCAAGTCATAAGGGATTAATTATGACACTGAAAAATGGAGCAAAGATAGATTATACAAAAGAATCAATATTTTACAATGCATGCAAATATGGACATTTTCAAATTGTTAAACAGATTATTACAAAACACAGACCATCCAATTTATGGATATACAAAGGAATTTTCTTTGCTGTAAGACATGATCAAAACGGGATTATGAATTACTTGTTAAGCAAATATAGTGGCACTCAGGCATTTTACAACGATTTATTAAAAATTGCCTTTGACAGAGACAATTTAATTGGAATGAAGAAACTTTACCAAAAAGGCGCATATTTCAGTTCACTTGATTGTAATATTTATACTCCGACAGTAAAAAGAGATTCGTTCTTTATTGAATTTACAATCAAGTGTGCAAAAAAAGCTCGACAAGAAAGTAATACACAACCTTGAATTTCAAATTTCTATAATTAATGGTGATATAGAAGCAGCAAAGAAAATGATAGAATCGCAAGTTGCTGAACCAGAATTTGTATTTAAGAATGGAATAAAAACGGCGCGCTTTCATGAAAAGCTTGAAATGTTAAAACTTTTCCAAATCAAAAAGGTGCTTATCTTATAGTATTATTCAATAAAGACAGTTACTCCTTTTAGATTCACTTTCTACTAACTTGACGAGTTAGTGAAAATTCGTTGAAAAGATCTGAGGAACAAAGTTTTTTATACTACATCATATACACCACTTTCTATTAGAATTTAAGTTCTCTGTATTGGTTTTTATTATATTTTCATAGTATAGTTGAAGAAATAACAAGCTAACTCCATCTCTCAAATAATATAGTATTTTTTGTAAATAAAAATATTATTAGTTTTCAAGTCTCCTACATATAAACCCAAATACCAGTACTCTACAATTACAGTGCTTGAACTGAGGCAAAATAATATTCGATTCAAATGCTACTTATTCAAAAGAATTGTAGTTCCAAAGCTACTAAAATTGTGTCAACATCAATCTTTTTACTATGCACTGTAATTTTTTTTTCTAAATTAGAGTAGCATCAAATTTTTATGCTAAATGTCAAGTTGAGATGGTGGGCTGAAGGGAAGTGTGATAACTGTTTTAACTTTATTTTTTGTAGATTTACTGTTTTTGTAACAAGTTGCTTGTTCATCAAAAAAAAGTTGTATCAACCTTTCTTTGATTTCATACATGGACCGATATCTCAATGATTCAGTATGTCTCAATCTAAAGCAGTTACAAATTGAAACACAAACCTGGAAAATACAAATCCAAAAGATTTTCACTACAAAGAATAAAAGCAGTCTTTATTTTACTTTTGTTTTTCTATTCCAAACTTTTGTGTCCTCGAGATTCAAAGTACCAGACTAGTGAGAAAACTCGACAAACTATATCGAATTGTACCAAGATTTACTGAACCGATATCAAAGTGTTGAAGCTTCGGTTCTGTTAACACAAAGTTATTATAACGGTGGTTATAGAAACAACGGAATGGATGATATTTGTGTTTTCGTAAATTGGTTTAAATATAAATAATAAAATATAAAAATAAGGATAGGTGAGACTTTTTAAAAGTAAAAAGTTGGGTGGTGTTTATAGCCTAAAATTTTTGAGACTTGCTACAAAGGAATGGTTGCTTTTTCTTCTTGATGATCTTTTGCTACTCTTGTCATCATGTTCCCAAGACTCATCATGATTTGTATGTGATCCTGATTCATAAGGAGAACCAGCGGAAGCATTTCCATGTGAGCTTTGTTCATACCCCAACTTCAGCGTTAGTTTTACTTCATCATTTGTTACGTGAATAGTTTTTGGGACTGTAGAAATGGATTCAGGTTCTGCAAACTGATCTTTAAGTTCTTCAAACGGATCTATGGATTGAGAAGCAATAGTTTTATTCTCACCAAACCTGGCAAACTCTTTCACTATAACTTCCAAAATGGGCTTTGATCCTGCCAAAATCGGAACAGAAAACGTTTCGTTCCAAACTGCAGTGTGCGTCTTTTTTTCTACCTTTGTTTTATGGAGTTGTTTCATATTCATATTTACTCGCGTGTACAGCGATCTATCTTTGTTATCTAATAAAACTGCATCCACTACGGAAATGTTTAATTTCCCTGCGTGTGGAAAGCTTGTAGGTTTCGAAACTCCTGTTGAAGGAAGTGTTCGATTAGATGAAGAGGCTGTGGGGTTAGTATCAGCGTTTGGGACATTTTCAGAGGGCTCATTTGATCCAAAGCTAGGCAATAGCCCATATTTATCCTTGGAGCCTTGTTGGGGAATTGATTGAGGTTCTTGAACCACAGGATTTGTTTTAGTTGAGGTCATTTCTTTTTCGATTTTGGTTGGATTTTCCTTTTTATTTTTCCTTCCAAAAACTCCACCAACTGCGCTAAATGCACTTGATCCAACAGATATTGCGCCCATACCAACAGATTTTGCACCACCACCTAACATCTTGGCTCCACCTCCAACAAGCTTAACACCTCCCTCAGCAACAAAGGTGGCTCCGGATCCAACAGCTTTAGCTCCTCCTCCTACAATGTTTCCGGCTATCCTAGTTCCGCCTTTGATTATTGTGATTGGTGCTCCTGCAACCGCTTGAGCAGCAGAGAGTAGAGCCAAGCCACCAGTCGAACTTTGTGTGACATGACACGGGCTGAACATAAACTGTAGTTTAACATAAGGTGACTTCGGATCTGGGCTGAATCCTGTTAAATAACAATCTTTTTCAGAAAGATTGTTAGTTTCAAGTTCAGAAAGAGGAACCGAAAAAGTTCCAATTCTTTCATCAGATTGGATTTGATTCCAATCAAAAATGTCAGCTGTTAATGTCATCCACTTACGGTTGCGAATATTGAATGATACTTTTTCATTCCAAATTGGATTTATAGTTTTTTTCTTGGTTTCGGATTTGAATACCTTAGTTCCGTTTACGCTAATAACAACATAGGGATCTGAGGTTCCACTAGAATCAGCTCCAGGAAGATTGTGACCTGAAACGAGGTTCAAGCTTAGGACACCATTGTTTGCTAAACTTTCTTCAGGAAGTATACTGGGTTCTTCGGTAGGGTCTAGTCTAATGTTGACAACTAGTTCACCAGAATTATTTTGTAAAGGAATTGATTGGTATCCACTCTTGTTGATAAACCCTTTTTCTATGTACTCTTTGACAGAATAATTGATTTTTCCTATCTCTAGAGGTTCTGATCTTCCTGGAATCATGGTACGCACTTCAAACATTAGTTTACTCAAATCAGCTTCTGTAAGAGCGGACTGGAAAGTTTCATTATCCCATTCATGCGACTGGCCACTGCGTCTAGAGACAGTTGTTATTCCTATAGGCAAGTCTACATCTCTATTCATTGTCACACGAACAGAGACTCCTGAAACAGGCTTTTGCAAGTTTTTCACTGCCACAACAGTGATTGTTAGAATACCAGAGTTGAACTGGTTGTAATCAATAGCAGGTAACAATGGGAATTTTTGAAGCTCACGATTTTCAACGATACTTCGAGCACCTTCAACACCAGGAGCTTGGTTAATTGAAGCGTCGCGAATGTCTGTTGATTGAGCATCTGCTGACTTCGAGCCACCCATATTAGTGTTAATACTGGTGATTGCACCACTTGTTAGGTCATCATCAAAGTTGATTAGGGGTATGAAGGTGGCACTATAAAGTAGCTTTCCTGCAAGTTTTCCATTTCTTTGTCTTATGTCACCAGATATATCCCTAAGTTGAATTCTTTGATATGAAGGGTTTCCGGAATCTTGAATTTCATCACCCAATAAATTGCGAGCTGGGATTAACACATCACCAATAGTCTTATCCTTACCATTGTTATTATGGTTCATACACTCAAGAATGATTGTATGTTTGAGGCTGGCGATTGGAACAAATATAGTCTCATTCCAAACCGGTTTGGTGGTGTCTAAAACCCAAGAAGTTCTTCCGAGAACGTTATTTTGAACTTGGATGCGTATGTAAGGATCAGGGTTATTTGATTGAAGGACTTGTGAACCTTTTTGGAAGCTTGCTTCGCGAATATTAAATTTGACCAGACCAATGGGAGGGTATACTATTTTTTTAGAAAGCTCTAAAGTTGATGCTACCTCAGAGTCCATAATTATTGGACGCCACTTGACTTCAACTCTAAGTTGTCCTTTAGGTAATCCTGGAATATTGATCCAGTCGGTTCCTTGTTCTTGGCCAAGCTCAACAGACTCGAGGCGTTTTAGAATCATTTCCATTAGATTGAATTTTACTAAGCCTAATCTGTTACCGTTATTCTTGAGTAGTATGGTAATATCAGTTGCAGTTTGATCAGGAATAAAGATTTCTTTGCCAAGTTCCCATGTTGGTGAATCAGATTTCTTGAATTCTGGACACTCAATTACTGGCTTATTGTTTATATAGGCTGTAGCTGAGACATTCATTTTACGACTATTAGTGGGGTCAGTTGCCAAGTCACGAGCAGATCGAATATAAAGTTGTAAGAGCCCAGTAACTGATTCAACA